>JAQGDG010000404.1:0-161772 GCA_029844215.1 Przewalskia tangutica
GGGAAGTATAATAGCATTCTCTGGCTTTTCAGATAAGTATAACCTTAGAATACTACATGCGTATACCTAAGTGTAATTTGGGCATTATAAACAATACTTTGAGAGCATTTCTACCAATGTTAGTGGGGCATTATAACGAAAAACAACTAGATGTAGTGGGGTACTGACTGGCCTAGCACCTGGCAAGGAGTGGGGTATACACTTCATGCCCACCCCACTTGTGGGGGAACTCTCGCTGTGCCAGCGTGTGGAGCGGGCTCTCCGGCCAAGACACTACACTAAGGGGGAGAGAAGAAGCTTTCAAGACTCTAGGCAATTTCGGTGGATGAATTAGTCTACAAAGGGGCGGGTATTTATAGGCTCATGAGGCCAACCAATGGCCAAGATCTTGCCAAGTGCAAGGCAAGTGTGTAGGCTAAGATCTTGCCAAGCTGCACCTTATCCATCTACCACCAAATATCCTAACAACCCCTCGACTGGGTCAAGTCGCCATTCGGCCAACTCCCTTGCACTGCCTCACGTAAATCCAACAGAGGTGAGCGCGTCGCCCTCTTGTTGGTCCAAATGTTTCGCCTCTCGGAAAAACTGCACAAAATTAGAAACATGACATAGCCTAAATTCCCTACTAAAGTCAGGAAAACGTCACTTCGGCCAAAAACCGACCAACTCGGTGTTGTGAACAGTTAATTCGCCAAGCTTCTAATTCTCAAGTTCAAATTTTCACGCACGTCCCTTACGCATATTACCTGAAATACGGGTGTAACACACACAACTCCAAGGTACTTTCATTTTATGTCAAAGTCCGGGTTTTGAACCAACCCCAAAATACTACATACTTAATTCTTTTAAAAGACCCATTTCTTTCCCAAACGCCACTGCAGTACTAACACCGTAGTATCCAAAATAGAAAGTAACTATTATTTTAAGCAAACCAAACAATTCCATACTCTTCTTTAAATAAACCAAGACAATACTATGCCTTCTTTTAAAACCAATTTAAGCGACAAAACCATGCTTTTAAACTGTAAACTCTTCACCTCAAGTCCCTTTTCTTTAGGAAATCAAGTTCCTTTACTTTGGAATTTAAGAAAAATTAATTTTCAGTATGTAATTGATTCTTATTAAAGTAGTGCTAAGTATCTATAAATGTAATAATTTTGTCTTATCTTAGCTTCTATGCACATGGGAGGTTTCTACTTCTGTTTTGTGAATATAATTTATTGTCATTACACGATATTTTCCTTTATTAAAGTCGCAATGGCTTGTCTGGAGTAGTTATTCCCATTTCAAAATCAAGTAAAACTTTATTCATTTAGCCAAGGTACTCATTACTCATGAATACCCAGGTTTTTACCACTTTTAACACAATTAAAGTTCTTCAGTATTTCATATCAAGTCAAATATAAGTCAAGTCTCTTATATTTTAAAAACAATCAACCATTCTTTTTACTCACATAAAGTTTATAATTAACTTCCCAAAAAGCCATTATAGCACTCTTATGTTCTTTGTCACGACCCAAACTCGGCCCGTGGATCGGTGCCTCACCTCGGCACCCTAGTGACACAACATCGTAGTAATGGACCTGAACATAAAACCACAACATGAAGTAACAAGTTAACGCATAAACAGCTTATCTTTAGAAAACTTTGCCTTTCGGCATATATAAATAACAACTTTTAACATGAATAGCTTAATCCTTTTACAAACCTCGCCCACAAATAAGCATTATGGCTGCACTTAAGAATGATATGACAACAAATGCATGCTGGACAGGCCCCGCCTAAACCCCTGAATGTGAAACACTTACTTCACGATAGGGACTACACCATCAGATAAGCCTCCGAGAAACGGAGCCTCAAACGCTGAACTGCGGACTCCCGAGAGCTGGGGATCAACGATCGGTGTACTCCGAAAACTCGCATGCACGCGAATTTGAACAGCAGCCCCGAAGCTGAGGCCGCATAACAAAAATTTAGATGCATGTGAAACTAAAGATAAATATCAGAAATGAAATCATAGTAGTTCATATAAGCAAAGCAGAGACATGTGGCGATAACCAAACTACGGGGCTCACTATAAATAAGGCAAATATGTCAAGTCGTGATTCACACCTCAAGTCATCACTCAATTTAACAACGGGTCTCACGCCCACAACACATCAATCGTGCCTGCGGAATACCTTCCTCATCGCCTAGCTTATGATATACAAGCACCAAGGAATACATAAGGAACACCAGGTCCTACCCTGTCCTAATAAAATCAGACAGTGGTAAGTACGGAGGCCTCAGCCGACTACTAACACCTACGCGACTTCAACAAGCAGTCATAAATCGGGGATTATAAGATTCGCTTCCAGACCGCCATGATCAAAGCCGCCTACTTGCCCGGGCAAAGATTCACTTGCGCTGCGCTTCAGTCCTCGAACTTCCCGCAGCCCCGCGATAGGCCAATCTCATCGCCCGCATGGCAGGTATTCCCTCAGATCGACGAGGTAGCTACTTCATCGCCCCGACTTCGCAGGGCCGCATGGCTACAAGCGACCGCAGAGCACCATAAAGGACGTGACACTAACCTGAATCTCTCGTGAGCTCCGCATAGGCCCTCGGTGACCCGCATTTGAGGTATCTCAATCATAGGTCCATCGACCGCCCAGTCTACCCCCCGCAGCACGGAGGGCACGACATCCTAATCATCTCAAGAGATGAACGCCACAATACTATCATAACGATCGATAGTTAATAAGCACAATCAAGGGAAACCCCTTTACACAACCATCACAAGATACTCAACACACGTAGCATCCTAACACGCTTACTTATCAAAGCAATAAGAAAGTATTACAAGACTATCACAACCAACACAATCAAGTTGTTAACACACAAGGTACTTTCTACTATACGATTAACAAGATCTAAGTTTTTATCCCTAAAGTACTTTATACATTAAATCTTTTTAAAAGATACGCATCTAACAAAGAAACCATCAATACCCGTGAGTATATGAACATAGAGTGATTATCTTTTTTTAAAGTAACTCAATTACTCCTCTATGTAAAATCGTGTAGTAACATTCTCTTTCCAATGTTCAAGTTTGCCTAATTTCCAAATGTTCAAGTTTGCCTAATTTCCAATGTTCAAGTTTCTCATTTTAGAACGTGTTTCGTGAGTTCATAGTCTTATTCATTTAAGAATATAGTTCTCCTTAAACAACTGAGAAACCTAAGCCCCATATGTGAGTAGATATTCTTGTTTATAATAATCTTATTACAAAGAAATGCATGATCTAGAAATATCATTTTGTCTCATCTTAGCTTCTATGCAGATGGAAGTTTCTATCGGTTTTAAAAATACTTAATTAGTCAAAACATTTCCTTTATTAACGCTGGGCAGTTGGTTTGTCGACACATTCCGATTTCCAAATCAAGAAACATTCTAAGCCGCTATACCTAACTTCCCATAAAGCTAGTATAACTCTTAAGTTTTCAAACACCAAGTATTACTTCTCCTTTCAAAATGATTCAAGAATCTTTTGAAATACTTCAAGTTCTTTATTAACATATAATGTTCCAAGATAGTTCAAATCAATACCTTTTAAAACTACATGTATTTTCTAACCAACATAAAGTCATATAAACAACTTCCCATAAAGCCGTTATAACACTTTATGTTTACACCAAATAAACATTTAGCACATGTACGCTCACCGCATCTATAGTTCACACATATCATGCTGTAAGAGATAGGAAGAGGTTCACATACCTCGCGACGGTATCGACTTAATAGCAAAACGCCCAACCGCCGGCTACTCCTGCTTACAGATCGCGCCACACGAGTACTCTCCACCTATAAGGCCACAAGGCGCTTTATTAACATTCTGTCGTGATCGTAGAACTTTCTACAAATTTCTAAGAAGACTCTCCCCGCAACAACAGAATCTCCTCTCTAACGAGGCCGATACCAAGCCAACCAGGGTGGGTTATAAATCTAACCCGAACGGGTACACTTCTACTCCACCGAAATTCTACACAAGTCTACTGAATACACCCTAAGTAATTACACTAGCCGCTCTTCTGTGCTTAAGTCAAAAGACATTGCCAACTAACTACGCTCAAGACTATATATAGTATACTTCAACTATATATTCAAACAAATATGTAATTTCCAATTTCAATAGAGGACAAGATATTTACCTCGATAAGCCCATAATTATCCAAGTATAAAGTCGATCCCGGGCTATCGCTTACCTCCAACTCCGCAAGGCCCAACCCGCTCCAACTACCCTTAGAAGTTCTAAACCAACTTACATACTACTCCAACTAACCACTGAGATTTTCCTTAGGGTTCTCGCCTTGGTGACCGACTAAGTATAATAGTATTTTCTGGCTTTTCAGATAGGTATAACCTTAGAATACTACAAGGTATAAGGCTAAGGTAATTGGGCATTATAACAATACTTTGGAGAGTATTTCTACAATTCCAAATGGGTATTATAATGTAAAGCAATGGCAAGGCAGTGGTAGATACCTCGCCCATCCCTACAAGTGGGGTACTCTCGGCCAAGGGAGTGGGGTACACTCGCCAGCACCCCAGAGGGGTGCTCTCGCCAACTCACACAAGTGAGGGAGAAGGCTCTCAAGACTTAGGCATTTTGATAAGAAGTCTTCAACCCAGAGTGGTATTTATAGACATGTCAAGGCCAACCAACGGCCAAGATCTAGCCAAGTGCCCAGCAAGTGTGGCCAAGATCTTGCCAAGTGCACACAGCCAACTGAAGCACAAAATATCCTACCAACCTGACCAAAATGGCCAACCTAATCGCCCACTTCACCGCCCAAGACGCTTTTCCAACGAGAGGTGCTGGCATACTTCTTGTTGGTCCACAATGTTTCGCCTCGAAAAATCCGCAAAAATTAAAAATGACATAGCCGGAAATTCCCTACGAAGTCGTGGAAAACGCGTTTAAAAAACGATCACTCAATCGTGTTATGCACAAAATTTAATTCGCCAAGCCAACCCCACAAGTTCAAATTTTTCTACGCACGCCCACGCATATACCTGAAATACGGTATAACATTCTCCTCCTTAGAAACATTCGCCCCGGTGTTCCTTCTAAGTCTCAAACAACGCGGCGCCAAGATAGTCTTCTACTACTACCCTTACGAGAACCAACTCCGCTACATCCGCCGCGTAAAACACCCGCACAAAAAAACTTACATCCAAGTCCACGAGGAAAACACTCTAACATTTTGTCACTTTGTCGCGAGCCTTGCCTGACGACTAACAAATGGCACCGGCCGCTTATATCCTCGAGGATGTCGTATACCTCGCATACACACGAACTCTTTCTCATAATCTTACTACATTTCCGATATCGCTTCGCCCCGTAACTCGGGATTACTATCTCTAACGCGTCATCATTAATCGAATACTGACGGATCTTCGATACTTTCCAACATAACAATAATGAAGATCGGACGCCCTTCCTCCTAAGTCGACGCAAATGCTAACATATAGGCAACTCCGCCTATTCTTCCTACGAACCCACAAAGGCCCAAAGTAATTTGCTAAGTTCCTTCGCTTCCAAACTCGCACACACTGGCCCGGTGGTACTTTCAAGACCACCAACTCAACTTTAAGCTGCCGCGATTATCCGCACGCATTCCTCCGAGCCGCCGTAACTTCTTCTAGACAAGCTTTCACTATCCACAAATTACCGGAACAAGATCAACCAACTATCCGAACCCCGCCAACATCGAACCAATCGACCACTTACACTCCGCTCGCAAGGCTTCATAAGCGACATCCGAATACTCAAATGGTAGCTCAAACGCCTCCTCCACAGGAGACAACAATCTCACAACCACCCCAAATCCACGACCGCCCGGCGGCGAACGCGATTCTCGACTCACCCGAAGTTCTTAACACATGCTTGGTAAAACTTTCAGAAACAAAACAACTTCTGGCTCCATCGTCGCTATAAGGTGAAGGTAGGCACCCTGCAACCTCACAACCTTTTCAGATAATATCAACATCGCCGAGGAACGACTCGACCAAGAACACGAGCATCGCTTCTCATCGCCCGACTTCTCGTCTAACGCATCCACTAACTTGCACGACAAGCACCAAACACGGGCCTAACACCTCACGACCCTAACACAAAAGAGGGACTCACCACAACCGACTTCACCACCAAAGCGCCGCTGGTCGACTCCGCATCACGGCTCAATCCGACCTGGCCAACGAGCACAACACTAGTTCCCGATCCAACGTTTCTCACAATCACGTTACGAAACCTAGCTACCTTCTTAGCTCAACTACCCCTTCATTTCACACTACTTGGTGTGACCTATCCCAAACATAGCTCACGGCACTATGCACTCCGATAAGGATCAAACATAACACTACACCTTTACTCGGTACGGCCTTACCTCTAAGGTCTTTACGTGAAACATTCTAAGGCTGGCACCTTATCTATCCCCCCAAAATCTTACTCGGGTTAAACAACCATAATCTAATCATTTACTAACACAATTGCTCCGCCATCGCAATACATACAAAGACTTGGTATACTCACCTTATCACACATACCGAACTTCGAACTAGAGGGTTAGAGATATATCTATATCTATCGCCTACTCCTCTTAGTCGTTTAATCAAACTCGCCTGCAGTAGTGGCGATACCGAGGAGATGACACACTACCCACCGATCCTCAAGGCTAAGTCCTCCTACAAGCGATACACTTTTCGACACTGCACTCGACGGTCATAGGTACGACAAGTACCAACTAAAAAAACGACATTCCCGACGACGCTCCATTACACCGCGAACCTAAGTCCCCGGAGTTCTCGACTAACTCTGCATACCCCGAACGCCCCAACTCCGCGGAAGCACTACTCAGACCGCGAGGTGCATAATCTATTCTGGCCACACAAAGCGAGGCGACTTTCCGCCTTCAAAGTTACCAAAGGACCTCGCCGCTCGCCCTCTTCGCCCTTGTTAACCCGCCGATCTCTACGCGTTTACCGACAGGTATAAGCCTGCATACGTGCCATGCCTGCTTCAATCGAGGAACTTACTTGCACAACCTTCTCGCGATATTCATCAAGACTCGCGACATCTGGCAGATACTCCCCTCGCAGCCAAATCCATAGCTAGTACAGGTCGCTTTTTGCAATCCATACTTCCTCTCGGTCGCGAATCAAGCGTTCAAATATCACTGTCGCAGTAGGAATCGCCGCCGCCGCTAAACTTCATCGGGCAGCGACGCAGTAAATCCCCGAACGGCAAAGCATTATCCCAGTAATGATCGGGCCTGCGCTCACGCACCCTCTCCGAACTTACTCGCAGCCTGCCGCTCTTTGCCCCGGGTTTCTGCTGGTTCTACGCGAGGCATAACGAGCAAGTGGAAAGGATTTCGCGAGGGTTCAACTTACAACACAAAATTTCTAAGGCACGATCTCAGAGTGAGAAGAATAGAAACCAATCCTAAATATCCTATAGCCTCCTCGGGACATTGGATGCAGCACAACACACCGATAATCAAGACTTCATCGACACGGCCTCAGACACTTTCCGAGGATTAATCGCTCGATACCACTTTTGTCACGACTAACTCGCTGATCGTGCCTTACTCCCTGCACCCTAGTGACACAACATCGCAGTAATCACGAACATAAAACCACAAATAAGTAACAAGAACGCATAACAGCTTATCTTTAGAAAACTTTGCCTTTCTTATATATAAATAATAACTTTTAATACGCAATGCTTTAACTTTTTACAAACCCCGCCCACAATAGCATTTCATGCACTTCTAAGAATGATATGACAACAAATGGCGGACAGTGCCTCACCAAACCCCGAATGTAAACACTTACTACCATTGTGACTACACCACCGATAAGCCTCCTGAGAAACGGAGCTCCCCAAACGCCGAATCGTGGACTCGAGAGCTGTGGATCAACGATCGCGTACCTCAACCTCGCGGCATGAACGCAGCCTCAGCGAGGCCGCATAACAAAACCGAGGTATGTGAAACTAAAGATAAATACGTGAATGAAATCATAGTAGTCTATACAAAGCAGAGACATGTATGATAACCAAACTACGCTTCACCATAACAAGTTAGCCATGTCAAGTCGTGATTCACACCTCAAGTCATCACTCAATTTAACAACGGGTCTCACGCCTACAACATCAATCGTGCCCGTGAATACCTTCCTCACCGCCAGCTTATATATACAAGCACCAAGGAATACATATGAACACCGTGTCCCACTGTGTCCTAATAAAACAGCACAGGTAAGTACGTAAGGCCTAGCCATCACTAACACCTACAAGCATTTCAACAAGCGTCATAAATCAGATTATAAGATCTGCTCTGCACCGCCACATGATCAAAGCCGCCACTTGCCCGCAGATCTAACGCGCGGCTTCAGTCCTCGAACTTCCCAGCCCGCGATAGGCCAATCTCATCGCCCGCACGAGGTATTCTCGCATCGGAGGTAGCTACTCCCTGCATCGCCCCGACTCGCAGCCGCACGCACATGCTGACCGCACGCCCATAAAGGACGACACTAACCCGAACTCTCGTAGCCCGCATAGCCCTCAGACCAGCATGCAGGTATCTCAATCATAGTCCATCGACCCGCCGAAGCCTACCCCAGATCGGAGGGCAAAATTTGATCCCTAATCATCTCAAGAGATGCCACAATACTATCATAACGACCGATAAGCATTAAGCACAATCAAGTGGAAACCCCTTTACACAACCATCACAAGATACTAACACACGTAGCATCCTAACACGCTTACTTCATCAAAGCAACAAGAAAGTATTACAAGACTATCACAAACCAACACAATCAAGTTGTTCACACAAGGTACTTTCTACTATACGATTAACAAGATCATTTTATCCTCAAAGTACTTTATACATTAAATCTTTAAAAGATACGTTATCTCCACAAAGAAACCATCAATACCCGTAGATATGAACACAGAGTGATTATCTTTTAAAGTAACTCAATTACTCCTCTATGTAAAATCAGTAGTAACATTCTTTCCAATGTTCAAGTTTGCCTAATTTCCAAATGCTCAAGTTTGCCTAATTTCCAATGTTCAAGTTTCTCATTTTAGAACGGTTTCAGAGTTCATAGTCTTATTCATTTAAGAATATAGTTCTCCTTTAAACAACTGAGAAACCTAAGCCCTATATGAGTAGATATTCTTGTTTATAATAATCTTATTATTAAATGCATGATCTAGGAAATATCATTTTGTCTCATCTTAGCTTCTACGCAGATTGAAGTTTCTAACGTTTTAAAAATACTTAATTAGTCAAAACATTTCCTTTTATTAACGCTCGCAGTTGGTTTGTCGATACACATTCCGATTTCCAAATCAAGAAAATATTCTAGCCGTTATACCTAACTTCCCATAAAGCTAGTATAACTCTTAAGTTTTCAAACACTCAAGTACTTCTCCTTTCAAAATGATTCAAGAATCTTTTGAAATACTTCAAGTTCTTTATTAACATATAACATGTCACTATAGTTCAAATCGCCATCTTTAAAAACTACATGTATTTTCTAACCAACATAAAGTCATATAAACAACTTCCCATAAAGCCGTTATAACACTTTACGCTTACACCAAATACATTTAGCACACGTGACGCCTACCGTACTACATAGTTCACACATATCACGCAAGAGATAGGAAGAGGTTCACATACCTCGCGACGTGCATCGACTAATAGCAAAACGCCCAACCGCTTCGGCCACTCCTTAAGCTTGGCAGATCGCGCTTATACGTAAGGTACTTCCACCTATAAGGCCACAAGGCGCTTTTTATTAACATTCAGTGTCGCATCGTAGAACTTTCTACGTAAATTTCAGGAAGACTTCCCGCAATAACAGAATCTCCTCTCTAACGAGGCCTGATACCAAGCCAACCTGTGGTTATACATCTAACCCGAACGTGGTACAACCCTACTCCACCGCACTACTACACAAGCCCATCAGACACACCCAAGTAATTACAAATACTGGGCCATTTCTTCTGTGCTTAAGTCAAAAGACATCACTAACTAACTACGCTCAAAGACTATATATAGTATACTTCAACTATATATTCAAACAACATGTAATTTCCAATTTCAATAGAGGACAAGATATTTACCTCGATAAGCCCATAATTATCCAAGTATAAAGTCGATCCTCGGGCTATCGCTTTAGCTCCAACTCCGCTGCGCTCCAACCCGCTCCAACTACCCTTAGAAGTTCTAACTAACTTCTACATACTACTCCAACTAACCATGGAGATTTTCCTCAGTGGTTTCGGTTTGGTGGATCGACTAAGTATAATAGTATTTTCCGGGCTTTTCAGATAGTATAACCTTAGAATACTACAAGGTATAAGGCAAGGTAATTTGGGCATTATAACAATACTTTGGAGAGTATTTCTACACCACAAAGCTGGTATTATACGAAGCAACAAGTGCTAGTGTAGTGTATACCCCTACTCCTACAAGTGGGGTACTTCGGCCATGGGGAGGGGTACACTGGCTAGCACCCCTAGAGTGGGTGCTCTACCGAACTCACACGCGGAGGAGAAGGCTCTCAAGACTTAGGCATTTTTGGATGAAGAAGTCTTCAACCCAGAGGGGTATTTATAGCAAGCCAAGGCCAACCAATGGCCAAGATCTAGCCAAGTGCCTAGCAAAGGTAGGCCAAGATCTTGCCAAGTGCACACCAGCCAACTAGCACAAAATATCCTACCAACTCCTGACCAAAACGGCCAACCCAATCGCCCACTTCACCGCCCAAGACGCTTTCCAATGAGAGGTGCCAAGTGGCGCCTCTTGTTGGTCCACAATGTTTCGCCTCTCTAAAATCCGCAAAATTAAAAATGACATAGCCGGAAATTCCCTACGAAAGTCAGAAAACGCTTTCCAAAAACGACTCTAATCTGTTATGCACAAAATTTAATTCGCCAAGCCAACTTCACAAGTTCAAATTTTTCACGACGCCCCACGCATACCGGAAATACGTATAACAGCGAAACCAACCATTTCATTTAGCACACGTGACGCCTACTACATAGTTTACAACAATCATGCTAGGAAAAGATAGGAAGAGGTTCACATACCTCGCGACGATTATCGCATAAATAGCAAAATGCTCCAAAGTACTATACTCTTGCTAGTCTTTTCCACCCTTCAAGTAATACGCCACTCGTAGTACTTCAACCTATAATGGTCATAAAAATGTTCATTAACCTCTAGCCTCTTCAGAGAATATTCTAAGTACAAGGTCACTAAATTCTACTTTAAAATCTAGTAAAGACTTCCTTTGTTTCTACATACTTGCCACCTTTTCAAGGCCGAATTCAATAACCAAACGCCACATTTAAGGCTCAAATCAATTCAAGAATACCAAGGGGATTACACGCCCAACAATACGTGTAAAATTCCGCCCACAATTACTTCACCAACTAGTCCACAATACAATCCAATATACAATGTTATTCTCGCTAACAACAACACTACTTCTCTTTCAATTTCTATTTCAATACAAGTTGTCGTTCCAATATGCTACATAGTCATAAACAATTTCAACAACTATAATTTCTTCTTTATAACATATGACAACATAACTAGTAACCAACTCAAATTACAATCTTATGGCTAACATACTAGTTTTCTGGACAGGTTCCAATATCCATAACACTAATCAACTCATAATATAAACTCCTCACGCTTGCATAATATCCAAAGCTACAACAAGTAGTAATCTTAATTACTAAAACGATAAGAATTATACCTTTACAAGCCCTTAAAATTTCCAAGTTTCAAAGTCGCCTTAGAAATTCTTAGCTCCTTTCCTTAAGTTCCAATCCGCCCAAGCACTCCTTGAAGTTTACGGTTAATCCATCTTCAAGTTCCAACTTCAAAGTCAAGAACTCCTTAAGTTTCCGCCTTCGACTACTACGAAACGCCACTTTTCCTAATCTTTCTATCGAGATAACCTTACAACACCCTTAGTGGACCTCGGGTTTAAGTCTCAGGAATAATAGAACAAAAGTACAATTTTTTTGTGTGGAAAACGCCCATCCCGCGAGCTTCTAAACGAAGAACAAGAAATGTGAAATAATTCTAAGTGTCAAGACTTGGTCTTGCACTAGTGTATATATAAAACAATGGAGGGTCAAGATTATAACAATTGTGTGGCTAGATGAAGAGCATACGGATACAGCTGTCAAGTCGACTTCGTCAATACACTCAAGCTTGAAGACTTTCATCCACAATGGTCAAAATGACCATCCTATCCTTGCAAAAATCGCTCCAAGACCATGGTGGGTGCCACGCGGTCACCATCTCATTCGCCCATAAAATTCAGAACCTCGCTGGTCCCACAAAACGAAATTCCTGTGGGCCCCACATGACCAAATCCGCAAAATATAAATTCCATAATTCTTATAAGTTCTTAAAGTCTTAAATACCAAAGTTGAGAATCCAATTCTCAATAATAAACCTCTTTCCTTCACGAAGTTCGGAAACTTTTCCGTCGAAAAATCACATCTTTCTTCCTTTTCAAAATTACTGTCGTATTCTCGTACGTACGTCCTCACATACATATCCTGGAACTACGGGGTGTAACACTACAGATCCTTTCACACTTGGCCAACTCCCAAGAAATTTGTGTCCCTTAGTTTTCTTCTAGAATAGTCTATTTTGTACTATAAATAGAGGCCATAGGCCATTGTAAAATTCAGAGTTTGATGAATAAAAATACTTGACTTTTTACTCATTGATAAATGTATTCAATCCGAGGTTGTATACTTTATTTGGTTCTCCGGGAGGACCTTGGTTCTTGGGTGAGCCAAACCCTTAGTGTAAGTTGATGCTAGGACCATGTGACCTAGCCAAACCCAAGCTATAGTCTCTTAGGTGTAAGTCTTAATTAGAACTTGTGTGATCTAATCAAAACCGAAGCTTAAGGAACCTCATAGGCGAGTGAACGCTGGGATCAAGCATGACCCAACGAAGCCCAAACCTATGGTCTATCTTAAGGTTTTCGACCAACCTTACTTGGTTAGTATTAGGGCTTATACTTAGCAACCCCAGTCTAGTTCTTGTTAAATTTGTCACCCTCATCTTGGTGTCGACTCAGACATTAAATACCTCACAGTATCAGTTCATTTCCGGGACCATACCATCATTAAAACACTAAGTCCTTCTACCACAATCTCCTGCAACAGCCTGAGACAACCTCCTTAAATGCGTAAACCCAAATCCCCCTGAACCCATCCGAAACAACCACCAAACACCCATTGCCCGGCTGAAAACCAACCAACCGAGAACCTACTTTCAAGTACGTTTTGCGTCAACTTGTTCCGTGCCGAACTCATCCCCACTTACCCTCACTCACCTATCCGTTTACACATCAAATTAGTATCAGAGCAAGGTGCTCCCGTCCCGCGCCTTGACGCGATGGCCAACACAAAAATGTCTCTTACAAACAAAGAAGAACTTCGAAAACTCATTAGTGATATTTTTGCGAAACATGTACAACTCTTACAGAAAGAACTTACGGGACATACCGTAAGTAAAAATACCAAGTCAAGATGTCATTTTCCAAAGGGTCTGATTCAAGAAATAAAGGCGGAAATTTTAATTCAAGTACGATAACCAAAGTAAATGGTAGATTGATGCCTTGCAGCGATGGATCATTCGATTAGTAAAGGGCAAGACAACCCCTAACATGAGACACTGAAGAACAATCCAATTATGTCAAAGGTTCACCTTTAGAAAATGTATATGTGACATACCTAGTGAAAGGTTAGTCGAATATAAATTCCAGAGGATCTTTAAATTATAGGGGTCAACTATTGCACTCTTTATACGAGGTAAATGTTTCTTGCAGAGAGGCACCGATCAGGAGTAAGAAAAAATAATAGGTGCCTAAGAGATAAGGCACATTGTTAAGGATATGTTAAAGGTAAAATGATGTCTCATTACCAAAGATTTAGACAAAAAAAAAGAAGTTAGGTAGATAGAAATAGGATAATACGAATCGAGTGAGGATACTTGAGTAAATATCGACAAAACTATGATGGTTACCACCATGCTAATCCTATTCCGCATACGATAGCGCTGCCTACAAAATATTCAAAATCGAGATGTTATAAGGAATAAAAGGTTATGGCAATGATTAATAGACAAGGATATATTTGACAATATAGTTGCATACCATTAGAAACCGACTAATGAAGGCTAAGGGCAGTGAGTCACCCTGGAAGGTAATGGATAGCCAACGGAGGAAAGTGAGGCGATGATAGTTATATGAATTATACGTAAAAATCATATTCACATCGAGAACCAAAGGAACACCAAATTGAAGAATTGTTATAATAATCCACCCATCTAATATCCATCGAGACGTATCATGATATGAAATAAAGCGTAATGACGAGAACCTTATTGAGATCTGAGAATTTCTATATCGTTGTCAACACATAAGGGAATACACACTCGAAATTGGTGGAATTAACTAAAAATATCAAAGAATTATTGGAAGGCACGGGAACCGTTAAAGGTTATCTAATTATCATCGTAAGTTAATTTGATCCAGAAGACTAATTCATAAATGGCTCATCAGTTCACATCATGACAATTACGACTGCTTATATGATCGAAGACTATGCGACAATCCATATTAAGAGGATGACTCATTTTTCTAAAATTATTTCCAGCCATCATACAAGCGCTCACTCTATGGTGAAAGATTCATGGAAACTTACTTTGAAAAGGGACTTGGGATATTTAGGATTAGCTCCCTTCCCCCGAATGTTCCAGTAAAAATTAAGCTTCAAATCACTGTGGTACGTCGCGAGTGCATGTATTAGACGTGGAAGGAATTTTAGACGACTGTGTAAGGGTGGCATATGATGATAACTATTATGTGAGTTGCTACTATGACAATGCATAAGGCTCTGTATGAAGAAGAGGTCAAGACTCATATCGAATAATGAAGAAGGAAGTAACTGACATATTATATCTGACGTGACATATTAAGTTATGAAATAATACTTAGGTTGATGGTGAGTTGTTTTAAACAGACTAGGTTGCAAAAGTGGGATGAAACTTAATAGAAAAGAAGACTTAATCCAAGATGTTTGCGACTGTAGTACCTAAAATTGACTAAAAAGTGCGATAACAGGAAGACTAAGTACAACCCTAAGCATAGTGTTTACCTATTTTGTTCTCACATTTCTGTAGTAAAAGCATTTGTTAGGAATCCACTTCGAATTTTGCCATGATAGAAATACGGAAATAGAAAAAAGATTACTGATTGAAGAAGTTCAAGGAACAACAAATTATGTATATAGATTACATAAATGAGTGTTAAGATATGATTAAAGTAGGAAAGAAATGTAAAAACATGTAGAGAGTTGAAGTGAAAACCAGAAGAAGATATGAACTTGGAATATCCATATCTTTTCCAAAACTCCTGATCTATGATGATCACCATGAAATAGCCTTTCATTATATCCCTACTTATGCTACTTGCCTATAAATTTTTATATTATATGCCTTATACTAGGTGGAAAATCATAATAAAGTAATGAAAAACATTACTCTAACTTTGGGATTTAGCAATTCAGGTAAACTATAGTTATATACGATTATTGTGAAGAGATCCACAACCATGTGGGGTTGGTGTTATAATAATGTTGTTTATATAGCCTTGTGAGATGATAGTTATGTATCTAACTACGTGACAGGTTGAGATAGTCTCATTTACATAGAGAACTCTGCCAAAATCTCTGAAGAAAATCACAATCGCTATGCCCACGTTATGACGCCCCAACATTCGAGGATTAATGTTCCTATATGGGGAAGGATGTTACACCCCATGCACTGAACTTCTTATATCCTTGTCAGATGGTGCAGGAGGAGGGACTGGAGGCTGAATTAGCGGTGTCGTGTCTCTAGGAAGCTCCTCAAGTGGTGGAGGAGGTGCGGGTAGCTGAGGGGGTTTCTCTCACTGGGACTCATGTCAGTTCAAAGTGTTAGGCGATGCCCGACTTGTGCCCTCTACTACCTATGCACCAACTCTCTAAGTAGTTGAATCTCGCCTAGTATTTGTCATTTCTGAATGATCTATATCGGAAATATGGGTTAGACTTGAGTTGCTCATACTCAACTCAATAGAACGATCTAAGATCAGAAAGAATGGTAACCAACACAAAAATGCCTTGTAGCCTCCTGTCCATAAATGTGGTACATAATACATACATAGACAAGACTCTACTAGACATAACTTGTAGACTCACTAGGACTAAAAGTGTTACACCCCTGTAGTTCCAGGACATGTGTTTACAAGAATAGACGTGAGAGCACAAGGCTTATAAATTTGAACGAAGGAAAGATTTGTTATTCTTAAGGAAAAGTTTTCTGAACCTCGGGAAGGAAAATGTTCGTTAATGAGAATTGAGTTCCCGAATTTGATATTTGAGACTTATAGAATTTATCTAATTTCGAGATGAAATATTTTAGACCAACCGAGTGGACACGTGTCACCTCCACGGGCCCACGCATGGAAATATGGACCAAGGTTAAGTGGTCTAATGACCAAGATTAAGTAGTCTAACGCGATGATAAAAGCTTGAGAAAATTGACCAAGTCAACTAGTCAAGTTGACCCTTGATATTTTAACTTCTTCATCCAAGACCACACAAGTGTTTTAATCTTGACCCTCCATTTATTTATATATACTATACTAGTGCAAGACAAGTCTTACACTTAGAAAAAAAAATCAAGAACTTATTGTTCAAGTATTGAGGCTCTCGACAATGAGCCATTTTCCCACACAAAGATTTTTCGTTTGTTGATTATAATTCACCATACTTAAACCCAAGGTCCCTAAAGGTATTCTAAGGATATCTCAATACAAAAATCTCGGAAAAACCACGTTTTTACGTTAGTCGCAAGATGAAAACCTAAGGTGTTCTTCAACTTTGAAGTTGGAACTTGAAGAGGAGTTCTTCATGAGCTTCTAAGGAGTTCTTCATGAAATTTTAAGGAGTGCTTGGAGCGGATTGGAACGTAAGAAGAGGAGCTAAAAGTTGCTAAGGATTTCTTGACTTGAAAAGTATAGAATACTTGATTTGGAAAGTATTGATTTCCTTGATATTATAAGTTAAGAAACTTGATATTCTAAAGATAAGAGACTTGATATTCTAAGTTAAGAAACTTGATATTCTAAAGATAAGAGACTTGATATTCTAAGTTAAGAAACTTGATATTCTAAAGAGAAGAGACTTGATTTCTAAGTTAAGAAACTTGATATTCTAAAGATAAGAGACTTGGTTTCTAAGTTAAGAAACTTGATATTCTAAAGATAAGAGACTTGGTTTCTAAGTTAAGAAACTTGATATTCTAAGTTAAGAAACTTGAATTATTTTGAAAGTTATGTAACTTGATTTGAAAGTATAAGTATCTTGTTATAAAAAGAATGAATTTGACTAAGACATAAAAGAGTTATAATGGCTTTACGGAAGTTAGTTATAACGACTTTATGAAAGGTTAAAGATGTCTTAGTTTCTAAAGCATAAAGTTAGTATAATCTTTACGGGAAGTTGGTTATAACAACTTTATGGAAGGTTAAAGGAATGGTTTTCTCAAGTAATGTAAACAAAGATAAATGACTTGAAATAAAGAAGGGAAATTTGATTTAAAGGAATCAATTGCTTAAAGTTTTAAAGTAAGGGTCACTTGATTTAGAAGCCTAAAAATGTATTTCTAAAAGTGTAGCGACTTGTTTGAATGAGATGCTTCGATACTACGTGTTAGTATCTTAGGGCTTTATATAAAAATGAGTCTTTGAAAAGAACGAAGTATCGTAGTTGTCACGACCACTTGCCCGCGATCGTGCACTACTCCGCACCCTTACAGTGCATACATCGTAGATAATCATGAACATACATGAAACTTTAAAATAAACAATGTATAAAATAACAAAGTTAGCCGACAGGCTACCTTCCCGACATAAATACATACAACCGAAGCAGTTGCCTCCTTTCCTTTACAAACTGACCCACAATATGTGACTACAGACCTCTAAGAGTTTTAACATAACAACAGAGGCGGGATGTCACGACCCGAACCCGGGCCCGTGACTGGTGTCTTACCCCTCTATACATCAGAGTAAATCAGCGGAATATAAAACAAGACATGAAATAACATGAAGTGTAAAACAGTTTATCAGAGAAAAGTTGCCTTTCGGCATATATATATATAAAAACTTGAACTAACAAGCATCCCTTTACAACTCGCCCATAACAAGATTTACGCACTTAAGAAAGATATAACAACAATGCGGGACAGGCTCCGCCATACCCCGAATGTAAGTACCTACAACGATAGGACTATACCCAAGATAAGCCTCCGAGAAACGGAGCTTCCTAAACGCCGAATCAGACCCTACGAGCGAGGATCAACACTGTGTACTCTACCGCTGCATGAACGCAGCCTCAAGGAGGTCAAGATAACAGTACCAAGTATGTAAATCAAAATATCAGAAATGAAATCATAGTAGTCTATATAAAGCAGAGACATGTATGATAACCAAACTACAGCCATACAAATAAGCAAATATGTCAAGTCGTGACTCACGCCTCAAAGTCATCACCAAATATAACTACGGGTCTCACGCCCACAACATCAATCACGCCCGTGGAATACCTTCCTCACCGCCAGCAATTATGATATAAAAGCACCAAGGAATACACATGAACACCGTGTCTCATCTGTCATAATAAAACCGCACGGTAAGTACGGGCATAGCCGACTACTAAAACCCACATCTAACACCGCCATAAAACGGTATCACAAGGTCTTTCTAGACCGCCACATGATCGGCCGCCACTCGCGCAGATCAAATGCGCGCGCCTAATCTCGAACTTCCCGCAGCCCGCATAGGCCACACACATAGGCCCGCATGAGGTATTCCTCGCACGGTAGCTACTCCCTGCATCGCCCCGACTCGCAGTCCGCACGCCACATAGACCGCATGGCCATATAGACCGCACACTAACTCGAACTCTCGTAGCCCGCATAGGTCCTCGACCCGCATGAGGTATTCTCAATCATAGTCCCAATCGCTCGAGGTATACCCCGTGACGGAGGGCAGCTTAACCCCAGATTATGTCAAGAGGCGAGTGATACAATACTATCATAACTACTTATCGTTAAAAAACATAAGCACAATCAAGGGAAACCCCTTTACACAAACATCACAAGATACTAACACACGTAGCATCCTAAACATGTTTACTTATCAAATCAACAAGAAAGTATTACAAGGCTATCACAAACCAACACAATCAAGTTATTCACACAAGGTACTTTCTACTTTATGTTAACAAGTTCGAGTTTTTATCCCCGAAGTACTTCATACATTAACTCTTTTAAAAGATCGTTTCTTTCACAAAAGTCACACAATATCCGTAGTATAAAAATAGAGTGACTATCTTTTAAGTAAACTAAAACACTTCCCTTTGTAAAATCAAGTAACAACATTATTTTCCAAACGCTCAAGTTTGCCTAATTTCCAATGCTCAAGTTTCTCATTTTCAAAGGTTTCAGAGTTCATAGTTTTAATCACTTAATAATATAATTCTCCTTTAAAACAATTTGAGAAACATACGCCTTATGTGAAAGTAGTTATTCTTGTTTATAACAATCTTATTAAAGCAACATGATCTAGAAATGTAATATCATTTTGTCTCATCTAGCTTCTATGCAGATGGA
Source organism: Przewalskia tangutica (assembly GCA_029844215.1). Lineage (NCBI taxonomy): Eukaryota > Viridiplantae > Streptophyta > Magnoliopsida > Solanales > Solanaceae > Przewalskia > Przewalskia tangutica. The sequence goes on from JAQGDG010000404.1 coordinate 19,821, forward strand.
GGTTTCTACCGGTTTTAATAATACTTTATTAGTCAATACATTTCCTTTATTAGCGCTGATGTGGTTTGTCTGGATACTTATTCTCATTTCCAAATCAATATAAGGCCTCATAAACAATTAAGTAAACTGCTCTTTTATCTTCTCTTAAGTCGTTATACCTAACTTCCCATAAAGCTAGTATAACTCTTAAGCTTTTAAAACCAAGCATTACTCTTCTTTCAAAACGATTCTTAATTCTTTTGAAATACTTCAAGATTCTTATTATTCACTAAGTCAAAAGGCATCGCAAAGAAACCACGCTCGCTTAACACACGACGCTCATCGCATTATATATTCTTTTAAAATATCATGCTCAAGAGGATAGGAAGAATCACATACCTCGCGATGATTATCGATAATTAGCAAAATGCTCCACTCGCTTATAACCCGCTTAGCCTTGTCCACCCTTCAAGGTAACATGCTACTCGCAGTAACATTCAACCTATAAAGGCCATATACGCCTATCAACGCCTAGACTACTCGTGAGAATATTCTAAGTGGGGTTCTCTATTCTACGGAAAATCGGCAAAGACTTCCTACCCGTTAAACTACACAAGTTCATCGCAAATACACCCTATGTAAGTACGCTTTAATCTTCTTCTTTAATATTCTTCCGATGTGAATTCACCAATTCTCTTCTGCAATATCCTTCTATTACGCTCAATTCTCTTCAGAATATCCTTCTATGTATCTTATATTCATTTCTATACTACTACATTATGTAATTTCCCATTACAATAGAAGGACAAGAGTATTTACCTCAGTAAGCCCAAAATTATCCAAGTTTAAATGTCGATCCCGAAAGCAACGCTTAGCTCCTACTCGTGCTCCAACCCGCCCAAACAACCCTTAGAAGTTCTACGCAACTTCTTCTTAATACTTCAACCAACTGAAGATTTTCCTTGGTTTCGCTTTGGATCAAGGGAAGTATAGTAGTATTTCTGGCTTTAGTATAGGTAACCTTGGAATACTACAAGGTATTTGGGCCAAGGTATTTTGAATAGTAACAATACTGGAGAGTATTTTCTACCAAGGGGGTATTTTACGAGAACAACTCTCAAGAGGGGGATGTTTCGCCAAGGGCCTTCTCAAGGGAGGAGTGCTTTCGACGAGAGCAACAAGAAGGGGGAGGATTTTCAAGACTTAGAAAATGTTTTAGGGACGGGAAGTCTTCAACTCATGGATTTATAGGCCAATCAATGGCCAAGATTAAGACAAGCATGGGCAAGTGGAGGGCGAGGATTTGGACAAGTGTTGTGTGGGTCCCACTTACTCATCTACCACACAAATATCCTACCAAACATCGACCAAATGTTTTAGGCACAAAAATGAAAAACGTACAAAGGAATCCCACACTTCACCCACTGAGGGTGACAAGTGTCGCCTCTCGCTGGTCCAAAATATTTTATCTCTAAAAATCCGCAAAATTATTAATGTTGAATCAAATTTTCCTTCGCAGTTTGGAAAACGCTTGCCTGAAAAACAATTCTTTCGGTAGTTGTGCACAAATTTCGCCCCTGCCTAACTTAAGGCTTAACTTTTGACGCACGCCTCACGCATACTCGTGAAATACGGGTATAACATTCTCCCTCCTTAGAAACATTCGCCCCAATGTTCCTTCTAAGTCTCAAAATCATACATGCGCCAGTATAGTCTTCACTACTATACTTACGAAAACAATAATGCCACACCTGGCCATAAAATAACACACGCGCAAATACTTAATCCAAGTCCACGAGTAATCACCTCCATCACTACAAAAGCTCCCACCCAAGGGCTAAAAGATACTCCCTTCGCACCTTTTCTTTACAAAAGAAATGATCACATCTATGTTCTTAACACATGTTCTCTTCTTCCCTTACTCGTCGTACCCTTCTCGTACATTCGAACTCTTTCTCATAACTTACCACATTTCTGTTACTGCTTCTGTTTCCAAAATCTCTGGGTTACTACCTCCAACTTGGTCATCATTAATCGAGAATACTCGACGGATCTCGATACTTTTCCAACATAACAACATGAAAGACCGGACGATCGCTTCCCACGCTTGACGGCAAAGCTAACTTATAGGCAACCCGCCTATCCTCCAAAGGATCTCAAAACTCCAAGTACCTCGTGCAAGTTTCTCTGCTTTCCAAAACTCGCCATACCCTTTCCGGTGGTACCTTCAAGACTCCACCGCCAACTCAACTCCAAGTGTCGTCGCCGATTATCCGCACGACTTCTGTTGACTCTGAGCTGCCAATAACCTCTTCTGGATAAGCTTCACCCTATCCACCTCCTGCCGAAACAAGTATGAAGCAACTATCTGAACCTTGCCAATATCGAACAATCGACCGGCAACCTACACTACCGCCCATACAAGGCTTCATAAGGCGACATCCGAATACTGAAATTGTTATACCCCGTATTTCCAGAGTATGTACGTAAGGGCGTACGTACAAAAGTTTGAGCCTTAAAGTTAGGCATAGGACGAAATTTGTGCACAACCCACTAAAAGAATCGCTTCGACTAAACGCTTTACAAAACTTCATAAGGGAAAATTACGGCTATGTCATTTATTATTTTTGCGGATTTTTCCGAGAGATGAAATATTTTGACCAACGAGAGAGTGACACTTGTCACCTCATGACGCAACACGGGCAAGTTTGGACGATTTTGTGGCCTTGCCTTAGTCAAGGTTAGGTAGGATATTTTTGTGTAGTAGATGGATAAGGACACTCAAAGAATCCCCACCTCCACTTTCCTCTACTTGCCTTCATCTTGGCCATTGGTTGGCTTATAAATACCCCCTAACTTGAAGGTTTTCTTCATCCACAAACACAATTCTCTAAGTCTCAAAATCCTCCTCTCACTTGTAGTGTTTTCGCCCCAACCCTCTTCCCTCTAGCCTAGTGGCTTCTGGGAGAATACCCTCTCTTTGTGTAAGGTTGCCTTCTAGTGTAGTTACTTTTCCAAAATACCCTAGCCCAAATCACTTATAGTATTAAGTAGAAGTTGTTTAGAAACTTCTAAGTGTTTCTCGAGCGGATCGAACTTTCTTAGACAGAGCTAAACCTTGCTCAGATCGACATTTAACTTGGAATAATTTTGGGCTTATCGAGGTAAATAATCTTATCCTTCTATAGTATCGAGATCACATAATGTAGTAGTATAGAAATAGTACAAAGTTATATGTATGATATTAAAAGAAGAGAATTGAATCAGAATTACATGTAGGATATTACATAATAGAATTGAAATCAAATCACATCGTAAGAATAATAAAGAAGATTGAATCAGATTTACATAGACTGATTTACAGAGACTCGTGTAGCTTGACGGCAGGGAAGTGCTTGCCCAATTTTTCGTAATAGAGAACCTCTCGCTTAGAATAGTCTACGCAGTAGTCTAGACATCGATAGACGATCTCGACTATTATAGGTTGATTCTCGCGCGACATATTCGACTTGGCAGTGGATTTCGCCATGAGGTATGTGATTCTTCCTATCCTCTCGAGCATGATATTTTAAGTATATATAGTACAGAGACGACGTGTGTTAAATCAACATGGTTTTACTTGACTTGAGTCTAAATAATAAACGAAGTATTTCAAAAGAATTATAAATCATTTTTGAAAGAAGAGTAATACTTGATTTTTAAATGTAAAGCTAAGAGTTATACTAGCTTTACGGGAAGTTAGGTATAACGACTTAAGAAAGATAAAAGGAACGGTTTTACTTATTTTGTTTATGAAAATCAGATTGATTTCTCGCAGCGTAGTAAGATGGTTTGATAAGTAACATGTTAGATGCTACGTGTGTTAGTGTCTTGTGATATTGCCATTCTTGATGTGCTTACGTTGTTAAACGCTAAGACCGCTGTATCATATTATATCACATACCCCTCGACTTGTTATACCGAGGGTCACACCGATGCGCGTCTATACGCCTATGCACCGCGTGACTACGCGGAGTCGCGGAGTTCAGGATTGATCATTCCGGTGTTTTATCCCGACGCGGGATGCCCTACGCGGTCTGTGGTGACTACGCGGTCTATGAGACTACGCGGATCATGGAGTCCGTGAGGTACCGGTTAGCTACTCCCGATGCGAGGAATACCTCACGCGGTTCAGGTGACCCATGCGGATCGGAAGTCCAGATTAGGCACGATAATGATACTACGGGCGATTGGCCTTGCTTCGATCATTCGCGCCTAGAAAAGACCAGCTACATTATATCTATTTTGCTCTTGTTTATGTTGTGGCACTATGTGCAGCTGAACCGGTCAGATTTGCAAATAGTTTTAAATACTTTGATTTTACTGCAAGATTTTTACGCTTTCACATACTTGGTACCGTTGTAATCGACTTCTCCTTCTGGGATGTGTTCATGCCGCAGTAAGGGCAAACAGTGCTAGATCCGCATCCTTAGGATCTTTGCTTTGGTGTCGTGAGCTCCATCTTCTCCGAGGCTCGAATTTTTGTACGGTTCTCCCCGATGTTGTAGATATATGTACATTCAGGTGGTATGGCGGGCCCCGTCCCGCCATAGTTGTTTACATTCCTAGAGGTCTGTAGTCATGTTGTAAAGTTGGGATGTAACTGCTCACTTTATATATATATGCCGAAGGCGACTTTTCTCGCATAAATCAGATCTCAATTTACATTTGTTTCATGTCTTGTTTTTATATTCCGCTGATTACTGGATGTATGTCTACTGGTGCCCCTAAGGCACTACCACACGCCCCTAACGGGTCGTGACAAAAGTGGCATCAGAGCGCTTAATCCTGGAAAGTGTCTACTGCATCGTATCTAGTAGAGTTCGATTATCGCTGTCGCGCACCACACCAATAATCGTGAGGCTATAGGATATTTAGGATTGGTTTCCATTCTTCTCACTCGAGATCGTGTTTTAGAGCAGGTTATAAGTCGGACCTCTAACGTATTCCTTTCTCAGACGCTTATGCCTCCGCAAGGCAACCCGGCCTGTATGGCAAGGCAATGGCGGAGTCGCTAGTTCGACACGTAGGGTCACGCAGGCACATGCCCGCTTACCCGAGGCAAGCACTCGACGGCGAGTTCCATGACGCCGCCGGCCCCAGCAGAGACCACGGTACCCGAGCCTCCAGTCCCACAGCCTGGGGCAAAGGAGATAGGGTACAAGGAGATGGCCCGCCATCGCCCGTGATCGTGGCTGACATGGCGATAGGCCGGACGCAGCAGCCTGGGCCCACGGTACTGTGGTTCACCCGAGATCGGACATTGAGGCTATAGGATTTTCTCGAGTCAGAGCCCGCCGTAGTTCTACGTCGAGGCTCGAGGATGATCCGCAGGAGTTCGCCCGCTGGCCATGAGATCATGCGGGTGATCAAGGCTTCAGAGACCGAGTCTGTGATCTTCGGTTCGCACCGGCTGCGTGATACCGCAGCCGATCGTTTGACTCGCGAGCTTTCCGAGGAGAGCATGCGCGCCCAGCAGAGATGGGACGAAGCTTTGAGGATTTTCACTCACTTCTTGCCTCCGCATGAGGAGGGCACGCCGACAAGTTTTGTTCGAGACAGAGAGGCGCACGCCAGGAGTACAACGCCGAGTTTGATTCTTTGGCTCGAGATGTCCTCATACCGAGCTGGATATGGAGGAGGACCGAGTGCACCGCTACGCCACCGCTAGATGATTATATGGCGTAGAGTCGCCGTGTATCTCTTCACCGCTTGACATTGCCCGCACGCAGCTCACGCACTGATGCGGCGAGCGTAGAGACCGACGGTCGAGATATCGCCAGCAGGTTAAGCGCCAAGACGGCCGGATCTTTGGTAGTTTCGTGGACGGCCAAAGAGCCTAGATTTGCACCTCACCACTGCAGCACTCCTACATCATTTTCGGTACCCAGAGTATTCGGCGTGTCGTGGCCCCAAGACTTCGATTTGTGGTAGCAAGGTGCTAACCGATCGAGGTCCGCTCAGTGTCCGATGTGGTAGATTCCATTCGTGAGGTCAGGTACTACTGAGCTTGCTATACTTGTGGCCAAGAGGTCATTATACGAGCTCGTCCGACTGTGGCGCACTGATGGTAGGGGTCACCACAGGTCCGTTTGGTCTCATCTCCTATGCTACTCGCCCGAGGGCGTGGTACTCTGACCAGCAGTCGCGCAGAGGTCGTGGTGCGGGTCCCGCTTCTAGCGGTCCTCGTAATCGCATTTATGCCTTGTCCACCGGCAGACCGTGAGGCCTCACCCGATGTCGCCAGTACTTTATCGGGCCATGTTGTGACGTGTATGCCTTGATAGATCCGGTTCTACTGGCCCCATATATCTCCCATATTGCTAGTAGATAGTGGATGAGCTCGAGTCCATAGACCCTTTCGAGGTAGCTACGCCAGCTGGTGATTCGGCGGTAGCTCTACGGTATATAGGCTTGTCCAAAGGACTATATGCGCCGCCGACCAGCCGACTTGATAGAGTCGACATGACCGATTTCGATGTGATCACGGGTACGATTGGCTAGCTTCGCTACGCCAAAGCAGACCGCAGGAGAGTGGTACGGCCCAGCTCGGGAGTCGGCTATCGAGCGGAGGAGGAACACTGCTTTCGCCGGCGGTAGGTTTATTTCCTACCTCGGCTGGGAAGATGGTGCGCAGGCGGTATATCTACCATCTCATTCGTGTTTGATATCGAGGTCGCAGACTAGATTTTCACCCGGCCAGAGTCGAGAGTTCCCGACATGTGTTTCCACGACCTCCGCATCCTCCCGAGAGGAGATAGAGTTTTGTATCGACAGGTTGCTGCACACTCGCCTATTTCCATTCCGCCATACGTAACGGCACCGCCGAGTTGAGAGAGTCAAGGACCAGAGAGATTTGTTCGAGAAGCGGCTTCATCAGCCTAGTGTTTCTCCTCGGGAGCGCCAGATTGTTCGTGAAGAAGAATGACGGACGCCGCGCACGTGTTGATTACAGCACCGAACAAGGTGACCATTAAGAACAGATACCCCTTCCCGTGATTGATGATTTGTTCGACCAGTATGCGCGAGATGTTTCTCCAAGATTGATCCGCGATCGCTATCATCAAAGCGTGTCGAGAGGCTGATGTCCCTAGGATCGCATTCCGACCGTGACGCACTATGAGTTCAGTGGTTATGTCTTTCGGTTGACCAATGCTCCGCCAGATTCATGGATTTGACGAACCGAGTGTTCGCCATTTTTGGACACGCTTGCGATAGTGTTCATCGATGACATCTTGGTTTATTCCCGCCAGAGCAGAGCACGCGAGCATTTCATGGATCAGGCCGAGAGTTCTCCGACCGCAGCTATTGTTATACCCTCGTATTTCCAGCCAGATGTACGTACGACGCACGAAAAAATTTTGAAGCTTAAGTAGTTTCGCCGATTTTCACTTTGTGCTCAACACCCGACAGAGTCGTTTCGACGAACGTTTCCACGCTTTTCGTAGGGAAAATTCCGCCATGTCATTTATATTTTTGCGGATTTTTCCGAGAGACGAAATATTTTGGTTAACGGGAGGTGACACTTGTCACCCTCATCGACGGTTTAGAGGCGGCCAAGGGTCATGGCTCGCCGATTGGTCCTTATTTTGGGCCTTGTTTTGTGGCTTGTTTTGCGCCATGTTTGGTGGAGTAGGGTTAGTGCACTTGGCTCGATCTAGGCCTTACACTTGCCTTGCACATGGCTTGATTCGCCATCGTCGCCTCTGGGTTTTGCTATAAATACCCCTAGGCTTCAAGACTTCATTCATCCAAAACTTCCAAGTCTTGAAACCTCTCCTCCTTCTTGTTGCTCTAGCCGAACATCCCCTCCCCTCCCCTTTTTCGTGGCCTTGGCCGAGGGTTCCTCCCTCATGTGTTCTTGCCACGGTACCCCTCAGCCTAGTTGTTTCAGATAATACACCCCCTCTTGGTAGAAATACTCCAAGTATTGTTATAATGCCCAAAATACCTTAACCTTTACCTTGTTGTATTCCAAAAGTTACCTCTATACGTAGAGCCCTAAAATACTACCTTTGTCCTTTTGTCTCAAACCGAAACCCTAAGGAAATCTTCATAGTTGGTTGAAGTATTTAAGTGGCTGGTTAGAACTTCTAAGGGTTGTTTGGAGCGCACTGAGTAGAGCTAAACCTGCTCAGATCGACATTATAACTCGATACTTATGGGCTTATCGAGGTAAATGTCTTGTCCTCTATTGTAATTGGAAATTATACGATTGTTAGACTACGGGACCTCGTGTTCATGTGTATCTCTGGTGCTTTATATATCATAGATCGCCAGCTGAGGAAGGTATTCCGCGCATGATTGATGCCGCGGGCGCGAGACCCATGTTTATATTTGAGCGATGACTTTGAGGGCGCGAGTCCCCGACTTGATATGACCGCTATTTATCAGGAATCGTAGTTTGCTATCATACATGTCTCCCGCTTATATAGACTACTATGATTTCATTTACGATTTTCGCCACATACTCCTGCACTGCCAGATCGACTCTTCGGGCCGCGCTCATGCCGCAGTAAAGGTACACCGCCGCTGATCCTCGCCCTAGGTCACAAGCCGCTTGAAGCTCCGCTCCTCCGAGGCTTATCTTCGCATAGTCCTCGTTGTTGTGCTATATTCGTGGTATGACGGCCCCGTCCGCCGTTGTTGCTATCATTCGCAGAGGTCTGTAGTACCGCTGTGCGTGGTTTGTAAAAAGGATTAAACTGCTCATGCTGAAAGAGTTGTTGTATATATATATGCCGAAAGGCAACTTTCTTCGATATCCGTGTCTCAATTTATACTGCTTCATATCTTGGTTATTTTATATTCACGATTTGACAGATGATCATCGGGTGCGGTAAGGCACTAATACGCCCTTAACGGGTCGTGACGCTTATACGCCAAGTTTTCAAGTGTGAGTTCGCTGACTTCGTGGCTTTTTCGGGCATATTATCGGGCTGATGGTATTCGTGGATACAAACAAGATCGAGGCAATGGTGAGTTGGCCTCGACCTACTACCCGGCTGCAGCGCAGCTTTCTCGCCTTGCAGTTATTATCGGTTCGTAGAAGTTTGCTTTATCTCGCCCATTGACTAGCCGACTCGTAAGACTAAGTTTCAATGGATCGATGTCAGGAGCGTAGTTTCCGCCATCAAGGAGATCGACGACCGCTTCTTACTCTTCCGCAGGTCCAGACGGCCACGCGGTGTATCGTGACGCGCCGTGCATCGGCCGACGATGTGTTGACGCAGCAGGCAAGGTTATAGCGCACGCATCCCGACACTAAGAAGCACGAGAGGAACTACCCCACCCATGATTTGGAGTCGCGCTGATTCACGCCAAGATCCTGAGGCACTATTTGTACGGGTTCATGGATATTTATACGCACACAAGAGCTCTCCAGATATCTTCACCGCAGGAGCCGAACTTACGGCTGCAGACGACGGTTAGAGTTACTCAAGAATTACGATGTCGATATCCTCGTACTCACCCGGAAGGCCAACGTTGCGGCAGATGCCTAGTCGTAGGTCGGGGGAGCCTATCGACGTGCAACGAGAGAGAGGCACGGTTCGCGATTTGCATCACCAGCTAACCTCGGTCCGATTGATTGATTCGATAGCGCCGGGTCCGAGTTCGAGAGGTTGCCGAGTCTTCCATCGCCGGCGAGGCGAAGAGGCAACATTGAGGATCCGGTTTTGACACTGCATCGCGATACGCCCCTTCGAGGAAAGTGGTCCTTTTGAGGTAGCACCTAATGGGTGCTAAGGTTCGAGGCAGTTGTGTGTTCCAGATATTGCAGGACTTCGGTGAGCGTGTTTTTGGGAAGCACACAACGCTGCTACTCTATCCATCCGGGTCGACTCAAGATGTACCACGACCTCGATCCGTATCGTGGATGGCTTCAAGAGGACGCTGCAGAAGCTCAGGCTCGCCGCCCGTGTTGTCGCAGCGAAGGCAGAGCACCGCAGGCCCGTGGTTTGTTGCAGCGATAGAGATCCCGACCGAAGTGGAGGTAATCAACATGGACTTTATCACGCGGTTACCTCACACCGAGAAAACATGATTCTATTTGGGTTATCGCCGACAGTCGACGAAATCAGCCCACTTTCTTCCCATCGTGACGACTTTTTCTACCGAGGATTATGCCGACTTTACATCCGAGAGATCGCTGATCGCATGGAGTCCCTATTTCTATCATATCCGACCGAGGAGCCCAAGCATTGGCTAACTTCTGGAGGTCTTTCCGTATGGATTAGGACGCAGTGAGCCTCGAGTACTACATTCCATCCTCGCATACTGACAGCAGAGCGCACTATCCGCACTCTTCGAGGATATGTCATGAGCCTGTTATCGACTTCGTGGTAGCCGGGAGGATCATTTGCCTCTAGTTGAGTTTCATGATAATAATAGCTACCACTCAAAGATTCGACGGCGCCATGAGGCCTTGTATGGGAGGAAGTGCAGATCGCTGATAGGCTGGTTTGACGTGGGCGAGGCTAGTGGGACCCGACGGTGCAAGAGCAGTGGATAAGCGCGGCTTATCCAGAGCGGTTCGACACCGTAGTCGATGTCATAGTCACGCATCATCGCCGCTGGTATACGGAGTTCGAGATTGATGATTGGGTTTTCTCAAGGCCACCCACGGCGGTGCGATGAGATTCGAAGAAAGGGAAACTCACCGAGGTACATCGGGCCGCTTCATTGTCCGCAGGTAGGCAAGGTTGCTCATGAGTTAGATCGCCGTCCGACCGGAGGCAAGGCATCCGTGTTTCATGTTTCTACGCCGCGAGATGTATTAGGATCCATCTAGAGTGCACCCGATCGACGGGTCCAGTGATCGGCGGTTATCGTGATGAGGAGATTCCCATAGCGATAATCGATCGTCGTTAGGCGCCCATGACCAAGGACGTGGCTTCCGCCAAAGTATTCAGGCGAACGAGCTCAGCAGAGATGGCGTGGGAAGCTGAGGAGGACATGAGGAAGAAGTATCCTCACCTATTCCCCACACCTCCAGGTAACTCACTTTCCTACTTGTAAATTTTCATTGACATATTTGCTTAAGTGTTGTATTGGGGCCATGTGAGGCATTTGCAAACCGCTTAAGCATGAGGAACTTTATCATTATCTGTTTGGGAAGGAACATTCGACGAATGTTTCATGAGAGTGTTATACCGTATTTCCAGAGTATGTACGTAAGGGAATACGCATAAAAGTTTAGCCTTAAAGATTAGGCCAAGTTCGAAATTGTGCACAACTCGCTTAAAGAATCGCTTTCCGACTAAAAGTTTCCACAACTTTCGTAGGATAAATTCCGCCATGCCATTTCTAATTTTTGCGGATTTTTCCGAGAGACGAACATTTTGACCAACGAGGGCGACACTTGGCACCTCCAATTGGTGGACTTCAAATCGCCCATTTGGACGAATCGCTAAGCAATGGCACGCTTTTGTGCTCAGGCACAAGTCGCGAGTTGGTAGGATATTTGTGTATAGTTAATCCTCACCCTACACTTGCCTTGCACTTGTCTAAATCTTCGCCATCGGTTGGCCACTTGACCTATAAATACCCCCTTAAGATGAAGAGTTCTTCATCCACAAAGCTTTCCAAGTCTTGAAAATCCTCTCCTCTCCCTTTGTAGATCTTTTCGCCCAACACTCCTCCCTCCCTTGTGAAGGCCCTGGCCGAATACTCCCCCTAGCCTAGCCAAAAATCTACCCTCCCTTGGTAGAAAAGTTGCCTTCTTGTATTGTTATAATGCCCAAAATACCCTAGCCCAAATACCTTACTACTTAGTAGAAGTTGTGAAGAACTTCTAAGGTTTCCTCGAGCATACAACTTAGAGCAAAACCTTGCTCAGCGACTTTTCTAGGATATTATTGGGCTTACCGAGGTAACTAATCCTAACCTCTTTTGAATTAGAGAATACTTAATGTAGTAGTATTAGAATAAGTATCAAATACTTAGAAGAATATCACGTATCAGAATTGAATCATACTACGAGAAGGGTTTAAAAGAAGAATAATCAAATCAGATTTACTTAGGACTGCTTTCACAGAGACTTATATAGCTCACCGGCAGTGGAAGTCGCCCGACTTTCCGTAGAATTACGAACCTCTGCTTAGAATGACCATCGAGTAGTCTTTGATAGATATCTGTGACTATTATAGGTCGACTCTCGCGCGACATATTCAACTTCAAGCGTGGTTTTCACTGGTATGCATGTGATTCTTCCTAAAGCATGATATTTTACAATATATATATAGTACGTAGACGCATACGTGTTAATCGAATAATAACTACGCAATGTCTTTGACTTAAGCCCGACAATACTTACGGTAATGCCTCACGCTTAAGCTCGACAACACTTACTGAATGCCTCACGCTTAAGCCTCAATAATAAAGATCCAAAGCATTTCAAAAGAATATCGAATCATTTTTAATGTAAGAGAACTAATCGGTTTTTTAAAATGTAGCTTAAGAGTTATACTAGCTTTACGGGAAGTCGAGTATAACCACTTAAGATTGATACAAGAAACAAGTTTGACTACGCAGGTATAACAGACTTAAATTGAATCGTGAAAAGAATAATAAGATGGTTTGATAAGTAGACATGATATGATGCTACGTGTGTTAGTGTCTTGTAACGCTTGTGAAAATAATATTCTTGTCAGGCTTATGTTGTTTAAAGATAAGTTCGTTACGTTAGTGTACCATCACCACCTCGAGATGATACCGGGTTAAGCCGCCTCCGACGCGGTAGACTCAAAGGTCCGGGACCATGATTCGAGAATACCTCACGCGGGTCCAGGGGGCCTATGCGAGCTACGAGTTCCGTGTTAGTACGCGGGTTATGCCTCACGCGGTCTACGTGGCCATGCGACAACGAGTCCAGACGACGCCGAGGAGTAGCCACCTCGACGCAGGTTATACCTCACGCGCCCACGCGAGTGGTCGGCGCGACTCCGGAGTCCGTGATTAGGCTTGCAGGTGATAATACGCGCGAGTGGCTCTCGCTCAATCATTCGCAGCTCTAGAAAAGACCTATTACGCTTACCTATTGTTGTTTTGTTTGTGATGCGGCACTATGCGCGTTCCTCGTTGTTTCATACATACTTGCAAAACTGCTTTTTAAAAATGATATGTTTCATTTAAGTATTTTACGCTTTCATATACTTAGTACCGTTGTAATCGACTTCTTCGGGCCGCGCTCATGCCGCAGGCGTGGCAAGGTGTGCTAGATCCACATTCTTAGATCTCTACGCTGGTGCCTGAGCTCCATCTTTTCCGAGGCTCTACTTTGGGTATGATCTCCTCGTTGTAGATAGTTTTGTATACAGGTGGTATGGCGGCCCCGTCCCGCCATAGTTGTATATTTCTCAGAGGTCTGTAGTCATGTTGCATGTTGCGGATGTAATCGCTAAACCATGTTTATATATATATGCCGAAGGCGATGTTTTCTCACATAAATCGTGGTCCTATTTTATAAATCAAGTTTATGTCTTGCTTTATATTTCCGCCGACACTGATGTATGACTACTGGGTGCCCCTGAAGGCACTACCACGGCCCCGAACGGGTCGTGACAAAAGTGGTATCGTGAGCGCTTAATCCTCTGAAAGTGTCTACTGCACCGTATCTAGTAGTCTTGATTATCGTGTGTCAGGCACCACACCAATAATCGTGAGGCTATAGGATATTTAGGATTGGTTTCATTCTTCTCATTCGCAGATCGTGCTTTGTAGCTATGTTATAGTCGACCTCTAACGTATTCCTTTCCTCAGAATAGCTTATGCCTCCACGTAAGGCAACCCGCCTGTATGGCAAGGCAAATGAGGAGCCGCTAGCAGACACCCAGAGTCACGAGGGCTCGTGCCCGCCCATACCGTAGACGGCGAGTTCTATGACGCCGCCAAATTTCAAAGAGAGACCACAGCATCCACACCTCCCGCCCCACACCGGGCGGAGGAGTTAGGGTCAAGGAGATGGCCCAGCCTTTGGCAAAGTTAGGCCCGATACGAGGAGAGATCGACGCGGCAGCTCCAGCCTACCCAGCCCAGCCGCACTCCGTACACCCGAGGCGTATAGTTCGAGGCTACGAGATTTCGAAGTCAGAGCCCGCCAGAGTTTTACTGTCGAGGCCGAGGATGATCCGCAGGAGTTCATCCGCCGCCTTCAGAGGATCATGAGGTGATCAAGGCCTCAGAGACAGAGTCCGTGACTGGTTCGCATCGGCCGCGCGATACCGCAATGATTGGTTTGATTCACGAGTTATCCCGAGGAGAGCACGCGCCCCCAGCCTACTGGGACGAGTTCTCGAGGCTTTCTCACTCACTTCTTGCCTCCACAGATGGCGAGGGCGCGCGGATAGATTTTTACCATCGAGGCAGCAGAGGACGACCGTGGAGTACAATGTCGAGTTTGATTCATCGCTCGAGCATGTCCCAAAGATTGGCAGCAGATATGAGGATAGGTACACCGCTATGTCACCGCCAGACGACTATATGGCCGAGTCATGTGCGGGGTTTCTCCACCGTATGGACATTACCCGCATGCAGCTCACGCCTGATGCGGCGAGCGCAGAGGTCGACGAGCGATGACAAAGAAGCAGGTTGGCGCCAGACGGAGGGTCTTCCGTGGTTATCGTATGGGCGGCCTCAGAAGCTAGCCCAGGTTCGCACCACGCCAGAGCACTCCCGCACCGCCCTCAAGACAAACAGAGTTTTCGAGGGCGCACTCAGGCCCTGTGGCTTCAGACGCCCGCAGTAGCAGAGGTATCGCCGACGGACCACCCCGCTGGCCGATGCGCAGATCCCATTACGGGAAGCGTGGTACTACTTTTGAGCTTGTTACGCCAGGCCAGCAGGTCACTTTGCGAGGATCGTCCGACCGGGGCACGCGGTAGGTGGCTCACCTTTCAGTTCTGCCGCTTCATCATCTCCTACGCTACTCACCCCGAGGCGTGCTCACGGGTCGCAGGTCGCGGCAGGTCGTGGCTCGTCCAGCCTAGCGGTCCTCGTAACCGCATTTATGCTTTGTCCACCGACAGATCGTGAGGCCTCACCGATGTCGCCACGCGTACCTTATCGGGCTCGGGTTTGATGTATGCTTTGATAGATCCGGTTCTACTGGCCCCATATATCTCCCTTGTCGCTAGTAGGATAGGATAGAGCCCGAGTCCATAGACCCTTTTCGAGGTAGCTACGCTGGTGATTCACGGTAGCTCGACGTATATGTAGCTTGTCCTCGTGACCATTTACGCCGCACCAGCCGACTTGACAGAGTCGAGATGATTGACTTCGACGTGATTATGGGACGGATTGGCTAGCTTCTGCTACGCCAATGTAGACCGCAGAGAGAGTAGTACGGTTCCAGCTCGGCGAGCCTATTGGCCGAGCGGGAGCACCAGACGCCGGTGGTAGGTTTATTTCCTACCTCAAGGCTAGGAAGACGGTGCGGCGGTATATCTACCATCTCGCTCGTGTTTGATATCAAGCCGCGTACCAGATTTTCACCGCCCAGAGTCACGAGTTCCCGTGACGTGTTTCCTGCATTTGACCTTCCGTATCCTCCCGAGAGGAGATCGAGTTTTGTATTGACATATTTCCGCACACTCGCCTATTTCCATTCCGCCATACGTAACGGCGCCGCCGAGTTGAGAGATTTCAAGGATCACCAGAGATTTGGCCGAGAAGCGGCTTCATCAAAGCCTAGTGTTTCTCCTCGGGAGCGCCGTATTGTTCGTGAAGAAGGACGGACGCCGCGCACGTGTTGATTACGTGCAACCAACAAGGTGACCATTAAGAATGTATACCCCTTCCTGTGATTGATGATTTGTTCGACCAGGTGGAAAGTAGATGTTTCTCCAAGATTGATCCGCGATCGCTATCATCAAAGTAGTCGAGAGGCGGATGTCCTAGATCGCATTCCGACCCTGACGCATTATGAGTTCGTGGTCATGTCTTTTGGTTGACCAATGCCCGCGGTATTCATGGATTTGATGAACCGAGTGTTCAAACCATTTTTGGACACGCTGTGATAGTGTTCATCGATGATATCTTCGTTTATTCTCGCCAGAGCAGGAGCACGCGAGCATTTGGCGATCCGTGGCCGACAGCTTCTCCAGACCAGCAGCTGTACGCCAAGTTTTCCAAATGTGAGTTCCGCTGACTTCGGCGCTTGGGCATATTGTCGGGCCGATGGCATTCGAGTGGATACGCCAAGATCGAGGCGCAGACTTGGCCGAGACCTACTATCCGACGGAGGTTCGCAGCTCGGGCCTCGCAGTTATTATCGGGCGTTCGTGGAGAAGTTTGTTTATCTCTCGCACCATTGACTAGGCCGACTCGTAAGGCGCCAAGTTCCAAAGGACTGATGTCAGGAGCGTGGTTTCCAGCTGCCGAAAGAGAGATTGACGATCGCCTCGCTTCTACTCTTCCGCAGGTCCAGACGGTTATGTTGGTATCGTGACGCGCCGCATCGTCGGGATGTGTTGACGCAAAGATGGCAGAGTTATAGCATATGCATCCCGACACCAAGAAACACGAGGAACTACCCCACCCATGATTCGAGTCGCACCGTGATTCACGCCAAGATCCGAGGCACTATTTGTATGGGGTTCACGTGGATATTTATACGCACTACAAGAGCCTCCAAAGATATCTTCACCAGAGGGAGTCGAACTTACGATGCAGACGGTGGTTAGAGTTGCTTAAGGATTACGATGTTGATATCCCGTACTCACCCGGAAGGCCAACGCTGTGGCGTATGCCTTAGTCGTAGGTCGACGGGAGCCTATCGACGCATGTGCAGAGAGGAGGGACATGGTTCGTGATTTGCATCGCTTAGCGAGCCTCGTGTCCGCTTGATTGATTCTCGATAGCAAAGGTTAGAGTTCGTGAGGTTGCCGAAGTCTTCCATCGCCGGCGAGGCGAAGAGGCAATACCGAGGATCCACTTTGATTCGATATCGCGATACGCCTCTTCGTGAGGCGCGGTCCTGAGGTAGCACCGACGGGTGCTAAGGTTTGAGGGCGCATCGGTGTTCCAGATGTTTCGTGACTTCGCAAAGTGTTCTCGGGAAGCACACACAAGCATTTCATCCATCCGGTCGCATCAAGATGTACCACGACCTTAGATCCGTATCGTGGGACGGCTTCAAGAGAGACGCCAGAGTTCGTAGCTCGCGCCCGGTTGTCGCAGCGAAGGCAGAGCACCGCAGGCCCGTGGTTTGTTACGCACGATCGAGATCCCGACCTGAAGCCGAGGTAATCAACACGGACTTCATCACGCGATTACCTCGCACTCGTGAGGATACATGATTCTATATGGGTTATCGCCGACAGTCGACGAAATCAGCCCACTTTCTTCCCGCCAGACGACTTTTCTACCGAGGATTATGCCGCACTTTACATCCGAGAGATCGCCGATCGCATGGAGTCCCTACTTCGATCATATCGCATGTGGAGCCCGCCATTTCGCTAACTTCTGAGGTCCTTCCGCAGGGGTTTAGGACGCAGCGAGCTCGAGATCGCATTTCATCCACGTACGCATGACGGACAGCAGAGCGCACTATCCGCACTCGAGGATATGTCGCGAGCCCGTGTTATTGACTTCAGGTAGTTGGGAGGATCATTTGCCTCTAGTTGAGTTCGCGTGATAATAATAGCTACCACTCCAAGATTTAGATGGCGCCTTACGAGGCCTTGTATGAGGAAGTGCAGATCGCCTATAGTTGGTTCGACGGGCGAGGTGCAAGCTGGGACCAGATTTGGTACAAAGCAGTGGATAAGGCGAAGCTTATCCGAGAGCGCTATCGACACCGTAGTCGCATGTAAGTCGATGCAGATCATCGCCGCGCAGATCTTGAGTTCGAGGTTCATGATTGGGTTTTCCTAGCGCCACCCACGGCGGTGTGATGAGATTCGGGAAGAAGGGAAACTCACTTCAGGTACATCGGGTCGCTTCGTATTGTCCGCAGGTAGGCAGTGCGTTGCTTATGAGTCGATCCGCCGTCCGACCGGAGGCAAAGGCATCCGGTTTTTCACGATCTATGCCGGCGAGACGATCGGATCCATCTAGGTACACCCGATCGACGATGTCCAGTGACCGGCGGTTATCGATGAGGAGATTCCCATAGCGATAGTCGATCGTCGTTAGGCGCTCATGACGGCGGACGGGCTTCCACAAAGTCTTGTGGCGGAACGAGCTCAGAGAGATGACGCGGAAGCCGGCGAGGACACGAGGCGTATATCCTCACCTATTCCCCACACCTCCGTAATTCACTTTCCTACTTGTAAATTTTCGTTATCGCTATGCCTAAGTGTTGTTTTACGGCCGCGCGTGGCATTTGCAAACCGCTTAAGTTATGAAGAATCTTATCGTTAATCGTTTCAAAGGAACATTCGGACGAATGTTTCTGGGGGAGAATGTTATACCTCAGATTTGCAGTATGTACGTAAGGGAATACGCATAAAAGTTTAGCCTTAAAGATTAGGCCAAGTTCGAAATTGTGCACAACTCGCTTAAAGAATCGCTTCCGACTAAACGCTTCCACAGCCGTAGATAAATTCCGCCATGCCATTTCTAATTTTTGCGGATTTTTCCGAGAGACGAACATTTTGACCAACGAGGGCGACACTTGGCACCTCCAATCGTGGACTTCAAATCGCCCATTTGGACGAATTGGCTAAGCAATGGCACGCTTTTTGTGCCTTGTACAAGTCAAGCGAGTTGGCAGGATATTTGTGTATAGTTAATCCTCACCCTACACTTGCCTTGCACTTGTCTAAATTCGCCATTGGTTGGCCACTTCTGACCTATAAATACCCCTTAAGATGAAGAGTTCTTCATCCACAAAGCTTTCCAAGTCTTGAAAATCCTCTCCTCTCCCTTTGTAGATCTTTTCGTCCAACACTCCTCCCCTCCTCGTGAAGGCCCTCGCCGAATACCCCCTAGCCTAGCCAAAATCTACCCCCTCCCTTGGTAGAAAAGTCGCCTTCTTGTATTGTTATAATGCCCAAAATACCCTAGCCCAAATACCTTACTACTTAGTGAAGTTGTGAATAACTTCTAAGGCTCTCGAGCATACAACTTAGAGCAAAACCTCGCTCAGCGCGACTTTTCTAGATATTATCGCTTACCGAGGTAACTAATCCTAACCCTCTTTGAATTAGAGAATACTTAATGTAGTAGTATTAGAATAAGTATCAAATACTTAGAAGAATATCACGTATAGAATTGAACTGCTACCACAGTAGAAGGGTTTAAAAGAAGAATAATCAAATCAGATTTACTTAGACTGCTTTCACAAGAGACTTATATAGCTCACCGCAGTGGGAAGTCGCCCGACTTTCCGTAATTATGAACCCTCCGCTTAGAATGACCATCGAGTAGTCTTTGATAGATATCTGTGACTATTATAGGTCGACTCTCATCGCGACATATTCAACTTCGTGTGGTTTTCACGGTATGTATGTGATTCTTCCTAAAGCATGATATTTTACAATATATATATAGTAAGACGGTAGACGATACGTGTTAATCGACACAATAACTACGGCAATGTCTTTGACTTAAGCCCGATAATACTTACGGTAATGCCTCACGCTTAAGCTCGATAACACTTACTAGAATGCCTCACGCTTAAGCCCAATAATAAAGATCCAAAGCATTTCAAAAGAATATCAATCATTTTTAATGTAAGAGAACTAACTCGTTTTTAAAATGTAAGCTTAAGAGTTATACTAGCTTTATGGGAAGTCGAGTATAACCACTTAAGATCGATACAAGAAACAAGTTTGACTACGTGTGTATAATGCATTTAAATTGAATCGTGAAAAGAATAATAAGACGGTTTGATAAGTAGACATGATATGATGCTACGTGTGTTAATGTCTTGTAACGCTTGTGAAAAATAGTATTCTTGTTGCGCTTATGTTGTTTAAAGATAAGTCGTTACGTTAGTGTACCATCACTCACCTCGAGACGATACGGGTTGTCGCTCCGACGCGGTAGACTCAGCGGTCCGGGACCATGATTCGAGAATACCTCACGCGGGTCCGTGGGGCCTACGCGAGCAACGAGTTCCGTGTTAGTATGCGGGTTATGCCTCACGCGGCCTATGTGGGCTATGCGACAACGAGTCCGTGACGACGCCGAGGAGTAGCACCCTCGACGCGGGTTATACCTCACGCGCCCACGCGAGTGGCCCATGCGACCGGAGTCCGTGATTAGGCTTGCAGGTGATAATACGCGCGAGTGGCCCCGCTCAATCATTCGCAGCCTAGAAAAGACCTATTACGCTTACCTATCGCTGCTTGTTTGTGATGCGCACTACGCGCGTTCCTCGTTGTTTCATACATACTTGCAAAACTGCTTTTAAAAATGATATGTTTCATTTAAGTATTTTACGCTTCATATACTTAGTACCGTTGTAATCGACTTCCTTCGGGCCGCTCATGCCGCAGGCGGCAAGCAGTGCTAGATCCACATTCTTAGGATCTCTACGCGCGCTGAGCTCCATCTTTCCGAGGCTCTACTTTGGGTACGATCTCCTTGTAGATAGTTTTGTATGCCAGGTATGGCGGCCCCGTCCCGCCATAGTTTTATATTTCTCAGAGGTCTGTAGTCATGTTGCAAAGGTCTGATGTAATCGCTAAACCATGTTTATATATATATGCCGAAGGCGATGTTTTCACATAAACTGTGTCCTATTTATAAATTGTTTCATGTCTTGCTTTATATTTCCGCTGACACTCGATGTATGACTACTGGGTGCAGAAGGCACTACCACGCCCCGAACTGTCGTGACAGGAGAATGTTATACCGTATTTCCAGAGTATGCACGTAAGTGGCGCACGTGACAAAAGTTTGAGCCTTAAAGTTAGGCATAGGACAAAATTTGTGCACACCCACTAAAAGAATCTGTTTCGACTAAACGCTTTACAAAACTTCATGTAAGGAAAATTACTATGTCATTTATTATTTTTATGATTTTTCCGAGAGATGAAATATTTTGGACCAACGAGGGCGACACTTGTCACCTCAAGTGGACGCACAACACGGGCAAGTTTGGACGATTTTGTGGCCTTTCCTTAGTCAAGGTTAGGTAGGATATTTTTGTGTAGTAGATGGATAAGGACACTCGCGAATCCCCACCTCCACTTGCCTCCACTTGCCTTCATCTTGGCCATTGGTTGGCCTATAAATACCCCTAACTCAAGGTTTTCTTCATCCACAAACACAATTCTCTAAGTCTCAAAATCCTCCCTATCACTTGTAGTGTTTTCGCCCCAACCCTCTTCCCTCTAGCCTAGTGGCTTACGAGAATACCCCTCTCTTTGTGTAAGGTCGCCTTATAGTGTAGTTACTTTTCCAAAATACCCTAGCCCAAATCACTTATAGTATTAAGTAGAAGTTGTTTAGAAACTTCTATGGTTTCTCGAGCGACCGAGCTTTCAGACAGAGCTAAACCTTGCTCATGATCGACATTTAACTTGGATAATTTTGGGCTTATCGAGGTAAATAATCTTATCCTTCTATAGTATTGGAGATCACATACTGTAGTAGTATAAAAATAGTACAAAGTTATATAGAAAGATATTAAAAGAAGAGAATTGAACTGTAATTACATAGAAGGATATTACAGAATAGAATTGAACTGAAATCACATCAGAAGAATAATAAAGAAGATTGAATCAGATTTTTACATAGATCAGATTTACAGAGACTTGTGTAGCTTCATGTAGGGAAGTGCCGCTCAATTTTTCATGTATAGAGAACCTCTCGCTTAGAATAGTCTACAGAGTAGTCTAGACATCGATAGACGATTCGACTATTATAGGTTGATTCTCTCGCGCGACATATTCGACTTGGCAGTGGATTTCACGGCGAGGTATGTGATTCTTCCTATCCTCGAGCATGATATTTTGGTATATATATAGTACCAGACGACGTGTGTTAAACCAACATGGTTTTACTTGACTTGAGTCTAAATAATAAACTCGAAGTATTTCAAAAGAATTATAAATCATTTTTGAAAGAAGAGTAATACTTGATTTTTAAACGAAGCTAAGAGTTATACTAGCTTTACGGGAAGTTAGGTATAACGACTTAAGAAAGATAAAAGGAACGGTTTTACTTATTTTGTTTATGAAAATCTCGTATTGATTTCGCAAAGTGTAGTAAGACGGTTTGATAAGTAACATGTTGTGATGCTACGTGTTAGTGTCTTGTGATATTGTCATTCTTGATGTGCTTACGCTTGTTAAACGTTAAGACCGTTGTATCATATTATATCACATACCCTGACTTGTTATACCGAGGGCTTTCCACCCTTGACGCGGTCTATACGGCCTATGCAATCAAGTGACTACGCGAGTCGCGGAGTTCCGTGATTGATCATTCCGGTGTTTTATCCCGACGCGGACGCCTACGCGGTCCGTGGTGACTACGCGTCTATGAGACTACGCGATCGCGAGTCCGCGTGAGGTATCGGTTAGCTACTCCCGACGCGAGGAATACCTCACGCGGGTCAGGTGACCCATGCGATCGCGGAAGTCCAGGATTAGCACGCATAATGATACTACGGGCGATCGCCTTGCTTCGATCATTCGCGCCTAGAAAAGACCGCCATATGATATCTATTTTGCTCTTGTTTATGTTGTGGCACTACGTGCGCTGAACCGTTGTATTTGCAAATGGTTTTAAATACTTTGATTTTACTTCAAGATTTTACGCTTTCACATACTGTACTTGCCAGATCGACCTCCTTCGGGCCGCTCATGCCGCAGGTAAGGGCAAGCAGGTGCTAGATCCGCATCCTTAGGATCTTTGCTTTGGTGTCAGGAGCTCCATCTTCTCCGGAGGCTCGACTTTTGGAATGGTTCTCCCTGATGTTGTAGATATATGTACATTCAGGGTATGGCGAGGCCCTGTCCCGCCATAGTTGTTTACATTCCTAGAGGTCTGTAGTCATGTTGTAAAGTTGGGATGTAACTGTTCACTCTTTATATATATATGCCGAAAGGCGACTTTTCTCAGATAAACTTGTTACACCCCGTATTTTCAGGACATGTTTTAAGATAGTACGTAAGAACTCACAAGTGATAAGATTTGAGACTTGTAAAAAATTTATCGGAATTATGGAATTGCTTGAAACGTATTATCAGGATTTAACGGGAGGCGACACGTGTCACCCCTTAGTATGCCTTGGTCGACCGGGCATGTCCCTAATGGTCATTTACCATAAGTCTGATGAACAAGTCTTGCAAGTGTAGCTGATAATATTGACTAAAGTCAAAGGTCCCACAACGGTCTTGATATTTTGTAAGACTACATCTAAACCACCCACGTGTTTATATCATAACCTCCATGTCCCTTTATATTACTACTAGTAGCTTGAGAGAGCCAACACTTAGCCAAATTTTTCATAAATTTGAAGAACTCAAGGCTTGAGCTCACTTGGTTCAAGGAAAAAAGAAAATTTTTTGTTTCTTATTCATTCAACTCCCCACTTTAACCCAAGGTTCTTGAGGGTAGTTTAAGCATATCTCAATAGAAAATCTTGGAAAAAGATAGTTTACTGTTAGTCAGAAAACTAAAAACCTAGTTGTCTTTCTAGGTTTTGATCGAAGTTGGAAGGAAAGTTGTTGGTGTTGTTCTATGGTCTCAACGAGCTGATCGAAGTGTCTTGGAGAGGTTCTAAACTACTAAGGAGCGACTTCGATTGGAATTCGATTAAGATTCGTTGAGGTATAATCTTGTCCTTTAACGTGTTACAAGATTATATATTTATATTGTTGTTAGCTTTACGTGTTGCTAGTACGGTTGATATGTAGAAGTTTATATGATTGTGGATTGATTGTAGCCTTGGAACCGGAATGTAATGTAAGCCATGTTAAGTCGATTTCAATTTAGTCGTTATTAGAATCGCCGCATGTTACGGATTTCAAGATTGTGTAGTTTTAATCAAATGCGACTTGATAGCACGTTATGTTAACAATTTGGATTGAAATGGAAATTTGATAAGAATTGGTATGGTTGAACTCTAGGTGGTCGAATTTGGACTTTTAGTTTGTTATTCATTTGTATTCGACTACCTTCTATATTGATGAGCCAATCGGGCTGTTTGGTTATTGTATTTCGCCTTGAAAAAGGTGGCAAAGTAAGTAAAAACAAAGGAGGTCATTCGATTTTCTCAGAGAATTTGGCGACTTAGCACTTAGAATATTCTATGTTTCAAGTAAGAGGTTAACGGACGACATGACCATGATAGGTCAAGAACTAAGTATAGCGATCCTACTTGAAGAATGGAATAGCTCAAGGTTCAAGTACTTTGGAGCATTTTACTACTTGTCGACAATCGTCGCGAGGTATGTGAACCTCTTCTTTCTTTGGCATGATCCTACGATGAAATCTCCATGTGATAGTATTTCAAGATTCCTTCTACTCTGAAGTTAAGTAATTACATTGTGAATCTAAGTTAAGAGTATGTTTAAATTGTCCTAAGTCCTTACTAGGTCTTACGAGACGCTGGTAAGAACGGTTAGGAAGTTATGAGATTTGATTTAAAGGCTAGGTGTCTTGATTTTTTAAAGTAAGTAAGTGGATTTTATGTTCAAAATGACTTGAATTTATATGTGAAAAGGGATTGATTTTAAAAGTGGAAGTTATATGATTTTATGAATAAATTACTTGGTTTTGGAAGGTATGGAACTTTATATGTTTTTGTATAAGTAATCGGGCTTTAAAGGAAGATGTTATGAAGTTTGAAGACTAAGAACTTTGATTGTCTTTAAGGATTATGAAGTTTTAAGCGATACGATTCTTTTTAAGTATGTATGTACGTAGTATCTTCGATCCCGCTTTTCCTAAATGTTGTAAGAATAAAAGTGTCTTAAGTCCTCTAAAATGAAAGTTTGTTATAACAATTTACGGGAAGTGGTTATGACGACTTACAGTTAAGTAATAAGATCGCTTAAAATGTTACGTAAGGAAAATCACACCGAGCCTACACATAGGCCTGACACGTTATGAAATACACCGAGCCTACAAATAGGTCTGATAACGCATGAATACACCGAGCCTACACATAGGCCTGACACGTTATGAATACACCGAGCCTACAAATAGGCCTGACACATTATGAAATACACCGAGCCTACAAATAGGCCGGACACGCATGAGATACACCGAGCCTACACATAGGCCTGACACGCCATATTACCCCGAGCCTACACATAGGCCGTTACGCTATCAGACACCGAGCCCCACAGCGGCCGGATTATGTTATATGATTCCACAAGACACCGAGCCCCACAGCGGCCGGACATGTTACATGATTCCACAAGACACCGTGTCCCGCAACGGGCCGGATTATGTTATGAAAAGATATGTGTTATGTGAAAAAGACCGATTAAACTCTTAAGTATGTATGTAAGAATATGTTGTTAAATCTTATTGAAAGAAGGAAAGGAACGACATTAATATATGATTGATTTCGTGAGTTAATAGACATTCTTTATACGTATATGATTTGGTTATTGCATTTTATATCTGCTCCATACTTGCACTGTAGATCGACTTCTTCGGGCCGCTCATGCCCGCAGTGATAGGTACACGTGTCAGCGATCCTGCTCTTAGATCTCTGCTCGCTTTTTGGAAAGAAGCCCTTTCACACCGAGGATTATCTTTGGTACGGCTTTCGACGTGGTAGACTTATGTACATTCAGAGGTATGGCGGGGCCCCGTCCCGCCGCAGCTTGTAATTCTTAGAGGTACGTAGTCTCATGTCAGGTCACTTGTAAAAAGAAAGGGATGTAATCATTGTTGTTATGTATATGTATACGTGTCGGAAGGTAGCCTTATCGCCAACCTGTGGTTTAATTTCTCGTTATTTATGTTATAAGTTTCATGTACGTTCGCCGCTATTCTCTCGATGTATACCAACAGGTGCCCTGTGTAGGGCATCGCGCCCGGCCTCGTCTTGACAAAGTGGTATCGTGAGCGCTTAGTCCTCTAAAAGGTCTACACCGCGTCTAGTAGTCTGATTATCGTGTCGCGCACCACATCTATAATCGTGAGGTCGCATGACATTTAGGATTGATTTCCATTCTTCTCACTCAGATCGCAAGAGAGTCAGACACAGGTTGATCCGCATTCGACGTATTCTTACGTATGTGAATCGCCTATGCCTCCACGGAAGGCGCACCAGGCCCGTAGGCAAGGCAACAGCAGGAGCCGCCAAGAAGGCGCAGAGTTACTGTGAGTCGCACGCACTACGCCCGAGGTAGAAAGGCGGTCGGCGAGTTCACCACGCCGGCAGACGGAGAGCCGAGAGCGCAAGAGCTCCAGAGGTTCCGCACTGCAGCCTCCAGCCCGCACCGGTGCCGAGTATAGAGACTACGGGAGCAGATCCGATTATTGACCAAGATAGTAGTTTCGGCAACACGATGCGAGCAGCAAAGTCACCCTGTGAGCCGATGGGCCATGGATTAGGGATTTTCAGATGTCATCCACCGAAGTTTTATGGTTCGAGGTCCACGAGGATCCGCAGGAGTTCATTCGCAGCCTACAATGACCACGCAGTTCTTAGGGCTTCAGAGACAGAGTCTGTTACGCTAGCCTTCCTACCGTTACGCCGATATCGCGCTGAACCGGTTTGAGTCGTGGTTGCTTTCAAGAGGTAATGATGCTCTTCCACTGATTGGGAGGAGTTTACAGAGGCCTTCATGGATCACTTTTGCCTCCCGAGACGAGGAGAGCCCGGCAGACAGATTCTTGACCTCGAGGCGTAACGGAGGACTATCGCAGAGTATAGCTTGGAGTTTGACTCTGGCTAGGTATGCGCGACACTATCGTGGCTAACATGGCCGACAGAGTCCATCGCTATGTTATGGGACTAGACCGCTATATGATCACCGCTGTTCGGGAGTGGCCCTTCACCAGAACGGATATTGCCAGATGCGACATATGCACAGTGGATCGAGGACAGTGAGAGAGAGGACCGACTGCACCAAGGCCAGCCTCAAGAGGCCAAGACGGCAGGGTTCAGGTGATTTTCGAGGCGAGAGCCTCATCGCAGTTAGGTCTACGCTCACCGCACAGAGTGCTCCTTCCCGCCATGGAGGTTAGATCAGCCAGTAATTCGAGCCGGCCGAGCTCCGTGGCTTCGGATTCGTGAGACACGGGTTCTAGGCTGGGCCACTCTTCCTCGTTGTTCACAGCAGGCCTGCATCACCACGGGAATGTCCGCCATCGTGCTCGTTTTTCCGTGGCCGTGTGGCCATATGTCGAGGGATTGTCCTAGTAGGAGAGTTGCGCGAGGGATAGAAAAGTCTACCGATCAATCATGGTTCTTCGCCTTCGATTCAGGCAGATGTTCATACACCGCAGCCGCGTGGTGGGTCGTGATGGAAGTTCCAGCTTTAGCGGTCCTTTGAACCGCCTATATGAATTCGTATATCTTCGCCCTTTACAGATTTGTACGCATGATAAGGTTATTTTATGTTTAAGTATCAAGAACTGATAATATTGAAATTATGTACGATGCTAGAAGTAAGTTGGAAGTACAAAAGATAATCTTTTAGGCCTCGAACGCTGGTATATAGTGATGATGCACACTATGGATTGTTTCTCGCTTGGTTTGTGATGGATAGATATGCAAGTGCGTATATTAGGGCCATATGTGGCATAATTAGGTTTTGCTAAGTGCAAGTTTATGAGACTATGCCAAGGAATGATAGATTGACTCCGAAAGAACATTCGAGGACGAATGTTTCTAAGAGGGGAAGAATGTTACACCCCGTATTTTCAGGACATGTTTTAAGATAGTACGTAAGAACTCACAAGTGATAAGATTTGAGACTTGTAAAAATTTATCTAATTATGGAATTGTCTGAAACGATATTAGGATTTAACGGGAGGGCACACGTGTCACCCCCTTAGTATGCCTCGTCGAATTGGGTACGCCCCTAATGGTCATTTACCATAAGTCTTGGATGAACAAGTCTTGCAAGTGTAGCTTGATAATATTGACTAAAGTCAAAGGTCCCACAATGGTCTTGATATTTTGTAAGACTACATCTAAACCACCCATGTGTTTATATCATAACCCTACATGTCCCTTTATATTACTACTAGTAGCTTGAGAGAGCCAACACTTAGCCAAATTTTTCATAAATTTGAAGAACTCAAGGCTCGAGCTCACTGTTCAAGGAAAAAAGAAATTTTTTGTTTCTCATTCATTCAACTCCCACTTTAACCCAAGGTTCTGAGGGTAGTGTAAGCATATCTCAATAGAAAAATCTTGGAAAAAGATAGTTTACTGTTAGTCAGAAACGAAAACCTAGTTGTCTTTCTAGGTTTTGGATTGGAAGTTGGAAGGAAAGTTGTTGGTGTTGCTCTAAGGGTCTCAACGAGCGGATTGAAGTGTCTTGGAGAGGTTCTAAACTACTAAGGAGCGACTTCGGATTGGAATTGGATTAAGATTCGTTGAGGTATAATCTTGTCCTTTAATGTGTTACAAGATTATATATTTATATTGTTGTTGTTAGCTTTACGTGTTGCTAGCACGGTTGATATGCAGAAGTTTATATGATCATGGATTGATTGTAGCCTTGGAAATCCGAATGTAATGTAAGCCATGTTAAGTTGGATTTCAATTTAGTCGTTATTAATCGCCGCATGTTATGGATTCAAGATTGTGGTAGTTTTAATCAAATGCGACTTGATAGCATGTTATGTTAACAATTTGGATTGAAATGGAAATTTGATAAGAATTGGTATGGTTGAACTCTAGGTGGTCGAATTTGGACTTTTAGTTTGTTATTCATTTGTATTCGACTACCTTCTATATTGATGTGAGCCAATTGGGGCTGTTTGGTTATTGTATTTCGGCCTTGAAAAAGGTGGCAAAGTAAGTAAAAACAAAGGAGGTGTCGTCCGATTTTCTCAGAATTTGGCGACTTAGCACTTAGAATATTCTATGTTTCAAGTAAGAGGTTAACGGACGATTGCGACCATGATAGGTCAAGAACTAAGTATAGCGATCCTACTTCAAGAATGGAATAGCTCAAGGTTGAAGTACTTTGGAGCATTTTACTAATTGTCGACAATCGTCGCGAGGTATGTGAACCTCTTCTTTCTTTGGCATGATCCTACGTATGAAATCTCCATGTGATAGTATTTCAAGATTCCTTCTTCTCTTGAAGTTAAGTAATTACATTGTTGAATCTAAGTTAAGAGTATGTTTAAATTGTCCTAAGTCCTTACTAGGTCTTATGGGAGACGTTGGTAAGAACGGTTAGGAAGTTATGAGATTTGATTTAAAGGCTAGGTGTCTTGATTTGTTTAAAGTAAGTAAGTGGATTTTATGTTCGAAAATGACTTGAATTTATATGTGAAAAGGGGATTGATTTTAAAAGTGGAAGTTATATGATTTTAAGGGAATAAATTACTTGGTTTTGGAAGGTATGGAACTTTATATGTTTTTGTATAAGTAATTGGGCTTTAAAGGAAGTATGTTATGAAGTTTGAAGACTAAGAACTTTGATTGTCTTTTAAGGATTATGAAGTTTTAAGCGATACGATTCTTTTTAAGTATGTATGTACGTAGTATCTCTGGATCCCGTTTTCCTAAATGTTGTAAGAATAAAAGTGTCTTAAGTCCTCTAAAATGAAAGTTTGTTATAACAGCTTTATGGGAAGTGGTTATGACGACTTAAGAAGAAGTAATAAGACGGTTTA
Organism: Przewalskia tangutica; assembly: GCA_029844215.1. Lineage (NCBI taxonomy): Eukaryota > Viridiplantae > Streptophyta > Magnoliopsida > Solanales > Solanaceae > Przewalskia > Przewalskia tangutica. Next base: position 49,563 of record JAQGDG010000404.1, read on the forward strand.
AAATGTTACGTAAGGAAAAATCACACCGAGCCTACACATAGGCCGGATTACGTTATGAAATACACCGAGCCTACAAATAGGTTGGATTACATTATGAAATACACCGAGCCTACACATAGGCCGGATTACGTTATGAAATACACCGAGCCTACAAATAGGCCGGATTACGTTATGAAATACACCGAGCCTACAAATAGGCCGGACACGCATGAGATACACCGAGCCTACACATAGGCCTGACACGCATATTACCCCGAGCCTACACATAGGCCGTTACGTTATCGTACACCGAGCCCTACAAAGCGGGCCGATTATGTTATATGATTCCACAAGACACCTAGCCCCACAGCGGCCGGACATGTTACATGATTCCACAAGACACCGTGTCCCGCAAACGGGCCGATTATGTTATGAAAAGATATGTAAGTTATGTGAAAAAGATCGATTAAACTCTTAAGTATGTATGTAAGAATATGTTGTTAAATCTTATTGAAAGAAGGAAAGGAACGACAATATATGATTGATTTCGTGAGTTAATAGACATTCTTTTATACGATATGATTTGGTTATTGCATTTTATATCTGCTCCATACTTGCACTGTTGTATCGACTTCTTCGGCCGCGCTCATGCCCGCAGCTGATAGTACACGCGTCGTGATCCTCGCTCTTAGAATCTCTGCTCGCTTTTTGGAAAGAAGCTCTTCACACCGAGGCTTATCTTTTGGTACGGCTTCCGATGTGGTAGACTTATGTACATTCAGGTACGGCGGGCCCCGTCCCCGCAGCTTGTAATTCTGAGGTCCGTAGTCTCATGTCGCGGGTCGGTTTGTAAAAAGAAAGGGATGTAACTGCTGTTGTTATGTATATGTATATGTGTCCAGGAAGGTAGTCTTATCGGCTAACCTGTGGTTTAATTTCTCGTTATTTATGTTATAAGTTTCATGTATGTTCCGCTGCTATTCTCTGATGTATACTTGAACAGGGTGCCCAGGTAGGGCATCAGTCGCGGGCCCGGGGTCGGGTCGTGACAAAACTATGTCTCAATTTACATTTGTTTCATGTCTTGTTTTTATATTCACGACACTGACAGATGTCTACTGGGTGCCCTTAGGCACCACCACGCCCCGAACGGTCGTGACAGAAATGGTAGCTATAAAACACTTCAACAGAGACAACAATCCTCATAGCTACCCCGAAATCCAAACACCGCCCGAGGCGAACGCGAGCATCGAGACTCACCCGAGTTTCTAACCCCGCTCGTAATACTTCCAAAACGAATAGCCGTGAACTGGCTCTCGCCGCCATAAGGTGAAAGTAGGCACCTCGTGCAGCCTTACAACCTTCCCGATATAATCATCTCGCATAACCTCCGCCGAGTAAACGGCCTTGACTAAAAGACAAGACGGGCTTACCTCATCGCCCGACCATCGGTCGAACGCATCCACGAACTCGCACGATGGTTAACTAAACTTGGGCCTAACACCCTCGTGATTCCACCACCGGGCGACCACCTCGAACTGACCCCACCACATTGCAGCCGCGGTTGACCCGCGACGGCCTCAACCCGACCTCTATCGCAAGAAAACTCTTGCTTTCCGATCCTAACAATCTCACTAATCAAGTTACGAAAACCTAGTGGTCTTCTTAGCTCAACTACCCTCTTTCATTTCATACCACTCGTGACTTATCACACAAACATATCTCACGGTACTATGCACTCCGATAAGTGGTCAAACATAAAAATATAAATCTTTTACTCGAGAAGGCCTTGCCTCTAAGGTCTCCACGATAACATTCTAAGGCTCACACTTTCCTTATCCCCAATCTTACCCTTTAACTAACCATGATTTCTAATCACAATTAACACAATGTTATTTGAACATAACACTTAAGATATATTCATCTTATCACACATACCCATCTCTGAGGGTTAAGGATATACCAGATCTAATGCTTCACTCCCTTTGTCGCTCTAATAAATCCGCCTGCTGGGCGATAGCTGTGGAGGTGATGAACTAGCCACCGATCCTCGAAGGTCGAAGTCTCTACATCCGCGCCACCGGCCTGACAATTCCTCACAAATGGCCCCGGGCCGCAAGCATAACAAGTCGCCGAAGTACGACACTTCCCACAATGACACTTATCACAACGCCACACCGGCGGGGTGGCCTCTCGCTAACACCACTTCCTCTACGAACCATCAATCCGCAACCAATCGGGTAGCCGAGTCCTCCTACTGCATCCTCCTACTAGACATCCTTTCGACACACGGCCCGACGGCCGCAGCTAAAACAAGCACCCAACAAAGGCGACATTCCCGATTTACGCCGCCACACCGCAACACCGAGGAAAATCAACCCGGCTGGCTAGAACCTACGGATAGCTGTGACCCAGAAGCCCTGGAGCTCTGACCAACTCCGGCATACTCCGAACGCCCCAACCCCGCGAGGACCACTGCGATCGGGCGGAGGCGCATATCTAGTTCGGTGAGGCGATTCGCCTCGAAAGTTACCAAAGGACTCGCTGCTCGCCTCTTCGCGATCTCGTTAACCCGCCGATCCTACATTTCTCGGCCGCAATGCATAAGCCCGCACGCAGCCATGCTCAAGCCTCGATCAAGAGCTACTCTTGCACAACCTCTCTTAGATAGTCATCAAGACCCGTGATAAATCGATACATAATATACTCGTTGCTAACTCCTAGCTAGTAACAGGTCGCCTCTTTGCAATCTATTCTTTCGCGCATCGGGTCGTGGAACAAGGTGTAAATACCATGGCCGCAGAGGAATCGCCGCCGCAGCTAAACTCGTTGGCCGGGCGATGTCGCAACTCCCGAACGAAGCACCACCCTAGCGATGATTGGGCCTCGTGCCCTCGTAACCCTCTCGTGTTCTACTGCAGCCTCGGGCTTCTTGCCCTTCGGGCCCGGTTTTACGCGAGGCATAATCGTACGGAAAGAAATACGTTAGAGGTCCAACTTATAACACGGCTAAGCACGATCTCAGAGTGAGAAGAATGGAAACCAATCCTAAATATCCTATAGCCTCGACATCGTGGTGCACAACACACCGATAATCAAGACTTACTAGATACGGCTCAGACACTTTCCGAGGATTAATCGCTCGATACCACTTTTGTCACGACTCAACCTGCCTGATCGTGCCTTACCCTGCACCCAAGTAGACATACATTAGAGTAAATCAATAATATAAAACAAGACATGAAATAACACAGTGTAAACAGCTTATTCGAGAAAAGTTGCCTTCTATATATATATATAAAAACTTGAATCCAATAGCTACATCCCTTTAAAACTCGCCCATAATAGTACTACAAACCTCTAAGAAAGATATAACAACAATGGCGGACAGGTTCCCGCCATACCCCGAATGTAAGTACTACAACGATGGGGACTATACCCAAGATAAGCCTCCTGAGAAACGGAGCTTCCTAAACGCCGAATCAGACCCTACGAGCGAGGATCAACATCGTGTACCTCTACCGCAGATGAACGCAGCCTCGGCGGGGTCAAGACAACAGTACCAAGTATGTGAAATCAAAATATCAGAAATGAAATCATAGTAGTCTATATAAAGCGAGACATGTATGATAACCAAACTACGCTCACAATAAATAAGAAGTCATGTCAAGTCAGGGACTCACGCCCTCAAAGTCATCACTCAAATATAACTATGGGTCTCACGCCCACAACATCAATCATGCCCGTGGAATACCTTCCTCACTGCCGGCAGTCTATGATATAAAAGCACCAAGGAATACACATGAACACCAGGTCCCACCTGTGTCATAATAAAACCGTACGAGGTAAGTACGAAGGCATAGCCGACTACTAAAACCCACAGTACCAACACTGTCATAAAACGGTATCACAAGGTCTTTCTAGACCGCCACATGATCGGCCGCCACTCGCGCAGATCAAATGCGCGCCTAACTCGAACTTCCCGCAGCCCGCATAAAGCCACACACATAGGCCCGCATGAGGTATTCCCGACGGATAGCTACTCCCGATCGCCCCGACTCGCAGTCCGCATGGCCACATAGACCGCATGTCCATATAGACCGCACACTAACCTGGAACTCTCGTAGCTCCGCATAGGTCCCCTGGACCCGCATGAGGTATTCTCGAATCATAGTCCTGCATCGCTCGAGGTATACCCCGTGACGGAGGGCAGCTTAACCCCAGATCATGTCAAGAGGCGAGTGGTACAATACTATCATAACGCTTATCGTTAAACAACATAAGCACAATCAAGGGAAACCCTTTACACAAACATCACAAGATACTAACACACGTAACATCCTAAACATGTTTACTTATCAAATCAACAAGAAAGTATTACAAGGCTATCACAAACCAACACAATCAAGTTATTCACACAAGGTACTTTCTACTTTATGTTAACAAGTTCGGGTTTTTATCCCCAAAGTACTTCATACATTAACTCTTTTAAAAGATCTGTTTTTTCACAAAAGTCACACAATATCCGTAGTATAAAAATAGAGTGACTATCTTTTTAAGTAAACCAAAACACTTCCCTTTGTAAAATCAAGTAACAACATTATTTTCCAAACGTTCAAGTTTGCCTAATTTCCAATGCTCAAGTTTCTCATTTTCGAAAGGTTTCAGAGTTCATAGTTTTAATCACTTAATAATATAATTCTCTTTTAAAACAATTTGAGAAACATAAGCCTTATGTGTGAGTAGGTTATTCTTGTTTATAACAATCTTATTAAAGCAACATGATCTAGGAAATGTAATATCATTTTGTCTCATCTTAGCTTCTATGCATATGGAGGTTTCTACCGGTTTTAATAATACTTTATTAGGCAATACATTTCCTTTATTAGCGCTCAGTGGTTTGTTCGATACTTATTCTCATTTCCAAATCAATATAAGGCGCTCATAAACAATTAAGTAAACTGCCTTTTATCTCTCTTAAGTCGTTATACCTAACTTCCCATAAAGCTAGTATAACTCTTAAGCTTTTAAAACCAAGCATTACTCTTCTTTCAAAACGATTCTTAATTCTTTTGAAATACTTCAAGATTCTTATTATTCGCACTCAAGTCAAAAGGCATCGCAAAGAAACCACGCTCGCTAACACACGATGTCTACCGCACTATATATATTCTTTTAAAATATCATGCTCAAGAGGATAGGAAGAATCACATACATCGCGACGATTATCGACAATTAGCAAAACTCTCCACGGCTATAACCCGGCTAGCCTTGTCCACCCTTCAAGTAACATGCTACTCGCAGAACATTCAACCTATAAAGGCCATATACGCCTATCAACGCCTAGACTACTCAGAGAATATTCTAAGCGGGGTTCTCTATTCTACGGAAAATCGGGCAGACTTCCCTACCCGTTAAACTACACAAGTCTATCGCAAATACAAATTCCCATGTAAGTACAGCTTAATCTTCTTCTTTAATATTCTTCCACGTGAATTCACTCAATTCTCTTCAGAATATCCTTCATTACAGTTCAATTCTCTTCTCAGAATATCCTTCTATGTATCTTATATTCATTTCTATACTACTACATTATGTAATTTCCCATTACAATAGAAGGACAAGAGTATTTACCTCTGAAGCCCAAAATTATCCAAGTTTAAATGTCGATCCCGAGCAACGCTTAGCTCCTACTGGTGCTCCAACCCGCCCAAACAACCCTTAGAAGTTCTACGCAACTTCTTCTTAATACTTCAACCAACCGTGAAGATTTTCCTTAGGGTTTCGCTTTGTGATCAAGGGAAGTATAGTAGTATTTCGGCTTTTAGTATAGGTAACCTTGGAATACTACAAGGTATTTGGGCCAAGGTATTTTGGAATAGTAACAATACTTGGAGAGTATTTTCTACCAAGTGGGGTATTTTACGAGAACAACTCTCAAGAGTGGGGATGTTTCTGCCAAGGGCCTTCTCATGGGGAGGAGTGCTCTCGACGAGCAACAAGAAGGGGGAGGATTTTCAAGACTTAGAATATGTTTTAGGGACGGAAGTCTTCAACTCATGGGTATTTATAGGTCAATCAATGGCCAAGATTAAGACAAGTGGTGGGCAAGTGGAGGGTGAGGATTTGGACAAGTGTCATGTGGGTCCCACTTACTCATCTACCACACAAATATCCTACTAAACATTGACCAAATGTTTTAGGCACAAAAATGAAAACGTGCCAAAGCGAAGCCCACATTTTCCGTCCACTTGAGGTGACAAGTGTCGCCTCTCGCTGGTCCAAAATATTTTATCTCTGAAAAATCCGCAAAAATTATTAATGTTGTAACTGAAATTTCCTTCGCAAAGTTTGGAAAACGCTTCGGAAAAACAATTCTTTCGGTAGTTGTGCACAAATTTTGTCCCTTGCCTAACTTAAGGCTTAACTTTTGTATGTACGTCCTCACGTACATACTCAGGAAATACGGGGTATAACACGGGACATGGCCCCGCCATACCCCTGAATATAGATGTATCTACAACCTCAGGGAAAACCGTACCAAGAAATAAGCCTCCGGAGCAAATTGAGCTTTTTCCCAAAAACTGAACCGAGATCCTAAGAGCAAGGATCACCAACCTGCGCACCTAATACCTGGGGCATGAACGCAGCCTCCGGCGGGGTCACAACAAAATTTAATATGGAATGTAAATAACATACAGAAATGATCATAATCAGACAAAAGAATGACAGGGACAAGTATAAAAATACATACCAGATCCTGCCGTGTCATTACCACTTATGAACTTAATCGTACCTTATTATCTTTTCCCATTTTCAATAAAAGTCATAGTCACATTCTTATGTACATGATTAGGAAAAATCATTAAGTTCATTACCATATAACTTACTTAACTTTCATAACATAATCCGCCCTTACGAGGGACGATATACTACCCGCCCAACTGGACGCGATCAAGTCACACAAATATCAAAGCGCGCCCGTGGAATCCCCATCACCGCCGGCGCTATAAGTGTAAAATATAACCACGTGACGCGCGCGTGGCATCCCACCTCACCGCCGGGCGCATACATACACAACATATATATATATAACGCGCCGCATGCCCCGAATCCCACATCGTATAAGCATGGCCATAACGCGCCTCGGCATCCTCATCGTAGGTGCAGTCTTCGCGGAGCTAGCCCATGGAGTAATAATATAACATGGTCGCATGCCCTAATCCCACATCGTATAAGCATGGCCATGGAGTAATAAAACACGCGCATCTAACTCGTGATCTCGCCGCATGCCCCAAGATCCTCATCGTATAAGCATGGCCAAGATCAATCACAATGGAAGCATACCGTGGAATCCCCGTCACACGCCAGACGTCCAATAAAATGTTCGGGCATCTAACCCGCATCCTGGTCACATGCCCCAGAATCCCACATCGTATAAGCATGTCCAAGGTGTTATACCCCGTATTTCCAGAGTATGTACGTAAGGACGTACGTACGAAAGTTTAAGCCTTAAGTGTTATACCCCGTATTTCCAGAGTATGTACGTGAGGGCGTACGTATACAATTTGAGCCTTAAAGTAGGCATAGGTTCGAATTTGTGCACAAGTGCCGAAAGGAGTCGCTGACGAACGCTTTCCACTTTCGTAGGAAAATTCGCTATGTCATTAATAATTTTTGTGGATTTTTCCGAGACGAAACATTTTGGACTAACGAGGGTGACATGTGTCACCTCACATCGACGTGAGAAGTGGACGCCAAGGCATCAATGGCACGCTTTTTGTGTTGATTCTTGGTCAAGGGTTAGTAGGATATTTTGGTGGTAGATGGATAAGGTGCACTTGGCTTGATCTTCGCCTTACACTTGCCTAACACTTGATGGATCTTCGCCATGGTTGGCCATTCCTCGACCTATAAATACCCTCTAAGTTGAAGAGTTATTTCATCCAAACTTGAGCAATCTATCTAAGTCTCAAAATCCTCCTCTCCTCAACCTTGTTCTCGCCCAAACACCACCCTCCCCTCTTGAATGCCCTCGCCGAATCCCCCTTGCTCATGGTGCTCCTAGCGAGGGTACCCCTAGCCTAGTTGTTTTCAGATAATACCCATTTTTGTGGTATAGAAATACTCTCCTAGTATTGTTATAATGCCCAAATACTTTAGCCCATATACCTTGTAGTACTTTCCAGCACTTTTATACAAAAGCCTGTAAAATACTATTATACTTCCTCACCACAAAAATGAAACCCTAAGGAAAACCTTCATAGTCGGTTGAAGTGTTAAGTAGAAGTTGGTTAGAACTTCTAAGGGTTGGTTGAGCGGTTGAGCGCACTGAGTAGAGCTAAACCTTGCTCAGATCGACATATAAACTCGGATAATTTTGGGCTTATCGAGGTAAACATTCTTGACCTTCACAGTAATTGGAAATTACATGTTGTAGGAGTATATAGTTGAGTATACTATATATAGAACTGAACATAGTTGTGCGGCAATGTCTTTTGACTTAAGCTCGATAATACTTACTGCAATGTCTTTCGACTTAAGCTCGAATAATACTTACGAATGTCGCGACTTAAGCCCGAATTTTAAGAAGAATCAATCAGAATTACATAGGATCAGACATGAGGCTTGTGTAGTATTACCGTGAGTAGAATTGTACGCGTCCGTTAGACGTAAAACCCCTCGTTGGCTTGGTAGTCACTCGATAGAGAGAGATTTACGCTGCCATGTGGGGAGGCCGAATTTTCTCGTAAGATATTCTACATTGAGATCTAAGATGTTAATAGGCGCCTTGTGGCCTCTATAGGTTGAAATACTACGTGTGGCGTGGTCTACTTGGCTTAAGGTGTAGCCGACGGCTTGAGGTACTGAGCGCTGCTATTAGCAGAATCGCCGCGGCGACGTGAACCTCTTCCTATTTGTTCTAGCATGATATGTGTATAACTATGTAGTACCAGACGCATACGTGTTTAATGTATTTGATTGGTTTGAAACATAAAGTGTTATAACGCTTTATGGGAAGTTGGTTATAACAAATTTTATGTAGGTAAGAAAATGCTTTGTGGTTTCAAAGGGTAACCGATTTGACTTATAACGGATTTGATGTAGTAATAAAGAACTTGAAGTGTTTCAAAAAGACATTTTTGAAAGAAGAGTAATACTTGGCTTTGAAAACATAAGAGTTATACTAGCTTTATGGGAAGTTAGGTATAACATCTTAAGAGAGATAAAGAGAATGGTTTACCGATTTTTTTTTAAGATAAGAGACTTGACTTAAATGTATGAATTTTGGGTGAAACCTCATTCGTGAGTAATGAGTACTTGGTTTTTAAAAGGAATAATGTTTTACTGATTTCGGAAATCAGAATAAGTATCGACAAACCACTGCAGCGTTAATAAAGGGAAATGTAAAGACTAATGAAGTATTATTAAAACCAAGAGAAACCTCCATCCGCATAAGCTAAGATGAGACAAAATGATATTACATTTCCTAGATCATGATCGCTAATAAGATTGTTTGTAAACAAGAATAACCTACTCACCTATAAGGCATATGTTTCTCAAAACGTTTAAAGGAGAATTATGTTTAAAGGATTAAAACTATGAACTACGAAACCTTTTCTAAAATGAGAAACTTGAGCATTTAAAATTAGGCAAACTTGAACGTTTGGAAAATAAGGTTGTTACTTGATTTTACAAAGGAAAAGCATTTTGGTTTACTTAACGATGTTAGTCACTCTATTTTTTATACTACGTATCGTGACCTTTGTAAAAGAAATGGATCTTTAAAAGTAATTTAACGACGTAGTACCTTAGGTTAAAACCCGACTTTGGCATAAAATGAAAGTACTTTGAGTCAGGTATAACTTGCCTATGCTTGTTGTCGAAGCTTGCCTATGCTTGTTGTCGTGAAGCTTGCCTATACTTGTTGTTGTGAAAACTTGCCTATGCTTGTTGTGATAGCCTTTGTTGTATTTGCACTCGCGCCTCGATGGAGGGCCGTTGATTTGTTATGAACGATTCTACACCGAGTCCCACGAGACGGGCAGTGACACGATTTCATTTGATTATACACCGAGTCCCACGACGGGCGTGACACGTATTCCATTTGATTATACACCGAGTCCCACGAGATGGGCAGTGACACGATTCCATCCGATTATACACCGAGTCCCACGAGACGGGCAGTGACACGATTTCATCCGATTCTACACCGAGTCCCACGACGGGCGTGACACGATTTCATCCGTTATCATACATGTCTCCCGCTTTATATAGACTATTATGATTTCATTTACGCCTTTACGCTTCACATACTTGGTACTGTAGATCGACCTCCTTCGGCCGCGCTCATGCCGCAGTGGAAGTACATCGGCCAGGATCCTCGCCATGATCACAAGCCACGTGTCTGAAGCCCCATTTTTCGAGGCTTATCTTTTGGTATGTTACCCCGAGTCCGTAGATTCTTATACATCTGTGGTATGGCGCCCCGTCCCGCCATAGCCGTTGTAAAAATCTTAGAGGTCCAGAGTAATCGCCATGCGTGGTTTGTAAAAAGGATAACTGTCGGTATTTATGTATATACGATGCAGTAAATCGCTGGTTGGCCTGCTTATTTATCTTGTCTCTTAATTCATGTTCATGTTTTTATTTCGCTGATTTTCTCGATGTCAGATCACCAGGTGCCCGGTAGGCACCACCACGCCCGGTTCGGTCGTGACAAAAGTGGTATCAGAGCGCTTAGTCCTCGGAAAGTGTCTACTGCATCGTGTCAGTAGAGTCTTGATTATCGCGTGTCAGGCACCACATCTATAATCGTGAGGCTATAGGACATTTAGGATTGGTTTCCATTCTTCTCATTCCGAGATCGTGCCTAGAGTCAGATGATAAGTCGACCCTCCGACGTATTCCTTTCCTTTACCGCTATGCCTCCGTAAGTGCAACCTGTGCCCGTGGGCAAGGCAATGAAGAGCTAGTGAGATACAGAGGAGTACGAGGCGCAGCCCTGGCTCGAGACAGTGCTTCCGACGGCGAGTTTCGCGACGCCGCCAGCACCAGCAGAGTTTAGAGCCGCAGCAGTGGCTGCTGAGACTACAGTACCTGAGCCTCCGGTCCCACAGCCTGGAGCAGATGAGATGGGGTACAAGGAGATGGCGCCATCGCCGTGGTCGTGGGCCGATATGAGGATAGGCCGGATGCAGCCTCACCAGAGCACCCGTAGTTCACCCCGAGCGCATAGCTGAGGCTACGACTTTCTCGAGTCAGCCCGCCGTTGTTCTATGGATCGAGCCGAGGATGCACTCGTGAGTTTATCCGACAAACACTGGATCATGAGAGTGATCGAGTTTCAGAGGCGTAGTCGGTGGTATTGGGTTCGCATCACCGCGTGATACCGCAGCTGACCGTTTGATTCGTGGAGTTGTCCCGGAAGAGCATGCACTTCCACCGTATGGGACGAAGTTCTCGGCTTTATTGCACATTTCTTGCCCCCACAAATGAGGAGGGCTCGGGCCGGCATTTTTGACGCTGAGGCGTGACGCGGACGGTTGCAGAGTACAATGTGGAGTTCGACCATTAGCTCTGTATGTTCCCGCCAGGTAGCCGAGCATGAGGATGAGTACACCGCCACGCCACCGGCCGGATGATTACTGGCGTAGGCTTGTACGGTTGTAGCTCTTCACCGCATGGACATTGCCCGCATGCAAGCTCATGCACCAGGATGCGAGGCACGAGAGGTCGACGGAATGACCGAGATCGCAAGAGGCCGTAATGCAGGTCCTTTGGTAACTTCGAGGCGACCGCCAAGAAGCCTAGTTATGTACCTCCACCAAGACAGAGTGGTCCCCACGCCGCCGACGCTCGTATTCGAGCCGGTCGAGCTCCAGGCTTCCGTTCACGATATACACGGGTTCTAGCCACGTTCAGTTTTCTCGACAGACGATGTGGCGACGCCATCCCGGAATGTCGCTTTTTATCGGGTGCTTGTTTTTCCCGCGCCGCCGTGGCCATATGACGAAACCGCCCTAGTAGGAAGGATGCAAACAGAATGACTCACCTTACCGGATCGCAAGCGTGTTCATCGCTTTCTACATATGCGCGCAGGCGTGCTTATGATTGAGTGAGCGGTAGCTTCAGTATATCCTTAACCCTCAGAGGCTTGTATGTTTTGATGTTATGTTAATGTGTTAAGTGTTATGTTCGATAGCTTTGTGCTAAAATGTGATTTAGGAACCCGTTGGTGAAAAAGGGTAAGCTCAAAGTGAGAAAATGATTAACCTTAGAATATTACAATGAGACCTTAGATGTAAGGCCGCTTGAGTACAAGATTTTGCGAGTGATCCTTGTCGAGTGCATTTTATGCCTAGAATGTATTGTGTGATAAGTCCTGGTTGGGTAAATGAAAGTGGTATCTTTCATGATGTGATTTAGCAAGATTGTTCCGCGTCGGCGAGCAAGAGTTGGCGCGAGTGGGTCGGTTGGGGCCATGTTGCGCCAACCCGCTGCCTGTTTCGAGGCTGGGTCAGCTCGGTGGTCCCGCTAGCGGCAGTGGTCACGAGGGTGCTAGGCCCAAGTTTAGATGACCATCGTATGAGTTCGTGGATACGCTCACCGTGATCCGCCGGCCCGAGAATGGCCTTAGAGGAAATCGAGGTTAGTAAGATGACCAAGTTGGAGGTAGTAACTCCAAGGGTTGGAAAACGTAAACGCTGACGAGTGTGGTACGTATACTAGAAAATTTCAAGTGTTCGAGAAGAGTACGACGGTAAGGGTAGAGGCGCATGTATCGAGCATAGATACGATCATTTCTTGTAAAGGGAGTATGCGCGAGGATGTATATTTTAGATCGAACGCTCGCCCGGTCTGCATCGTGCCTTACCCGCACCCTAGTGATACAACATCGTGAGAAAACCAATGAAATAAAAACTTAGACATGCAACAAGAGATATAATAATAAACAAAGCAACCAAAATAGCTTGCCTTCAAAGATATATATAAAACTCCGAATAGCTTTAATCCTTTACAACCCCGCCCACAACAAAGATTACATGCACTTAAGATTTACACGACTATGACGGACAGGCCCCGCCATACCCCGAATGTACAATCCTACAACTCGTGGAAACACATACCAAAAGATAAGTCTCCGAGAAACGGAGCTTCCCAATACGCTGAATCGTGGTCCTAAGAGCGAGGATCCACGATCGATACTTACCATGCAGATGAACGCAGCCTCAAGGCGAGGTCGATAACAGTACCAAGTATGTGAATCTGCATAATATCAGAATGAAATCATAATACTATACAAAGCAGAGACATGTATGATAGCCAAACTACAAGACACAACATATAACAGCTTATATCAAGTCGTGGTCTCACGCCACAACATCAATCATGCCCGTGGAATACCTTCTCATCACGGCAATTATGATATGATAACAACAAGACAAAGAATCCAAATGGAAGCATACCCGCAGCGCTTACGATCGTGGTCGATGTCCAAAGGGAAACAATAAGACAACATTCCAAATGGACGATACCCGCGCGCGCTACGATCGCGGTCAAGATGTCCAAAGGGAAACAATAGACAACATTCCAAATGGACGATACCCGCGCGCTACGATCGTGTCGCATGTCCAAAAGGAAATCACCAGCGATAATCAAAATGGAAACATACCCGCGCGCCACGATCGTCGTGATATCCAAAGCGATTAACCACAATAATACTATCAACGAACGCATCTGAAATTTCTCCGCCACCGCAAGACGCCCAAGTAAGTTCTCAACTACCAACCGAATTCTCCATCGAGACGCCAGAACACAGAAATACAACGCTTTGCACAACAAAGGCTATCACAACAAGCATAGGCAAGTTTCACAACAACAAGCATAGGCAAGTTATACACAACTCAAAGTACTTTCATTTTATGACAAAATCCGGTTTTAACTCCTAAAGTACTACGACGTTAAATTCTTTTAAAAGAGATCCATTACTTTTATAAAAGTCACCCGATACCGTAGTATTAGAATGACCAACCCACATTCCTTTTCAAAATCAGTAACAACATTCTTTTCCTAAATTCCAGCTTGCCTAGTTTCAATTACTCAAGCTTCATTTTCAAATGGTTTCATAGTTCATAAACTTAATCACTCAATTCCTTTTAGAACAATTGAGTAATATATGTCTTACGCGAGTAGGTTATTCTTGTTTACAACATTCTTATTACAAAGAGCCATGACCTAGAAAATGTAATATCATTTTGTCTCATCTTAGCTTCTATGCAGATTGAGGTTTCACCGGTTTTAATACAACACATCATTATTCAATACATTTTCTTTTATTAACGCCGCAGTTGGTCCTGTCGATACACATTCTCGATTTCCAAATCAAGAAACATTATCCTTTAAAAACCAAGTACTCATTACTCACGAATGAGGTTTCACACAACATCCACATTAAAACAAATAAGTTAAGTCTCTTATCTTATAAGATCAAGTCTCTTAACTTCTAACATCAAGAAACCATTTTCACTTCACGTAAGGTCGTTATAACTAACTTCCCATAAAGCTATCATAACACCCTATGTTTTAAACCAACCAAATCACTTAGCACATGTACGCTCACCGTACTACATAGTTCACAAAAATCATGCTAGAAAAGATAGGAAGAGGTTCACATACCTCGCGACGATTTATCGACAATAAGCAAAACGCCCAAGTACTTCAACCCGCCTACTCCTGCCAAGTAGATCACGCCACACGAGTACTCCACTCCTAAAATGGTCATAGTACTCTATCAAACCTTTCTTATCATCAAGACTTATACCAATAAAAAGCCCTCAAAATCTACGGAAATTTCAAGACTTCCCGCTTATACTCACTTTTCCATCTTTTACCAAGGCCGATAACCGTAATATATATACCATATATATATATAAGGCGTAATAATTAAACAACAAAAGAAGGGATTACACGCCCAAACGGTAACGCGTTTACTATCACACCCATAACAACAATAAGTAAAAGAAGGATTACGCGCCAACCTAACGCGTTTACTATCACGCCTTCATAACAATACAATAATTAAAAAGGGATCACACGCCCAAACGGAACGCGATTGAAAAATCTTCCTTAATGTAAATGTAAATACAAACCAATGTAAATACAAACAAAGTAAATACGGCCCAAAGTAAATACAAATTCGAGTTGGGGTCCTTGGCCAACTTTGTCCAATTTTACTCATTAGTCATCCAACTTATATTTCCATTCTTAATATAAGTTATAGTTACTTTGTTATTAGCTTCTTAGCAAGTAAGATACGCTTACCATATTAATGGCAAACGGCCAATCCTTTCTTTTAACAAGTTAACAAGATCCAACTCTTCCAAACTTACTCCATATATTATATAATCCATATATACTTATAATATATGTAAAAATTACCAAATCACAAAGAGGTTAAGATTTACTACCTCAAATAGCCCAAAATCTATCCAAGAACTTAATATCGCCTCCAAGCAAGTCTTAGCTCCAAATCTTTACGCCCAATCCGCTACAAGCAACCCATGTAAGCTCCTAACCAACTCCTCTTCAAGATTCAACTCCAAAAAGTGAAGAACACTTAGGTTCCAAACTTGGAACTTTCGCCAAGGCATCAAGAATAGGTTGTGGTGTGAAATCTTCTCCAACACTTGGTACACAATCTTCCTAACACTTTAGGGAAGAACACTTAAGAGTTTTAAGAATTGTTGGACAAATCTTTGCTCAAGAACAAGGTCTTGCCGAGAGCAATGTTCGGAGAGAGTATTTTGTCAAGTCTCAAATGGTTAAGCGGGAGTTTTCATCAACTAAGCGGTGTATATATAAGACCACCAAGGGTTTAGGATGAAGGCAAGTGTGTGGTTGAGATTGGGGACAAGTGTGTGGGCCCCACAAGCCACTTGTCCAAGCTAAAATATCTTGCAAGACAAGGCCACTTGCCTTGCCACTTGTCCAAGGATTTCGGCCAAGAGCCACCTAGGGGTGACACGTGTCGCCTCCTACTCGCCCAAAATATTTCATCTTCCAAAATATCCATAATGGCCAAAATCTCAAAACAAAGCTGCCCCACAAAACCAGAATTTCACCCGTGGGCCCCACGTGACCATTTCCTAAATAAAATTCCATAATTCTCAAATATTCTAAGAAGTCCGAATACCAAACTGGGAATCCAATTCCCATTAACGAACCTTTTTCTTCACAAAACCTAAACTTTTCCGCGAAAAATCACATCTTTCTTTCTTTCCAAAATTTCGCCGTAATCTCGCACGATATCCTCACCTATATACCCCGAACTACGGGTATAACATTCTTCCTCTTAGAAACATTCGTCCCGAATGTTCATTCTAAGTCTCCAAACGTGATTTGTGTGCAGATAGTCTTCACTACTATACTTACAAACCGATCACGCCACCAATGGCCAGAATATAACATGTGCGCAAAACTCAAATCCAAGCCAACGAGGAATCATTTCTAATCTTACAACAGCCTCCCACTAGCTTCAATTTACTCTAAGGCCATTCCCGCCTTCACGATCCGATTCGTCAACGATCCACGAACTCATACGATGATCATACAAACTGGGCCTAGCATCCTCGTGACCTTACCACCGCGACCACCCAGAACTGACCCCACCCCAAACCGGGTTACGTTGACCCGCAAATGGTCCTCAACCCGACCCCAATCGCGCTAAACTCTTGTTCCCCGACCGAACAATCTTACTAATTCACGTCATGAAAGCTACCACTTCCATCTCACACTACCCATGTAATTATCCCACAATATTTCCCCGCATACCAAGTACATCGGCAAAGACCAACCGTAAAATCACCCACTCAAGACGGCCTCGCCTCTAAGGTCTCCACGTATAAAACTCTAAGGTTCACACTTTCCATGCCCCCACACGTATCCTCCCAACTACGCATGTTTTCTAACTCACAATTAACACAACGCTATTCGCATATAGCACATAATAACGAGACCATCATACCAAGCATACCAAAACTCTAGCGGGTTAAGGATATACCTGAATCTACCGCTTCTCTCAAATCATAGGCCCGCCCTGCAGGGCGCATAACTGCAGAAGGCGATGAACCAGCCACTGATCCCGGCGTCGAGTCGTAATATCCGTGCTTCCTCGCCTCGGACAGCTCGCAAATGGCCCCGCTGGCCGCATGCAAAACAAACTCCCATTTAGCACGACACTCTCCAAAATGGAGTCTACCACAATGGTCACAACGAGGTAGGGTGGCTTCACCGTTAACACCCCGCTTCTCCCGAAAATTGAACCTCGAGCCCGACCGCCTCAAGACGCGGAGGACCACTCAGATCGCGGGGTACATAACTAGCTCGCCACGAGGCGGTCCGCCTCGAAGTCACCAAAGGACCTCGCCGCCCCGGCCCTCTTCTCGCCGATCCCCGGTCATTCCGTCGACCTCTCCGTGCCTCACATCCTAGTGCATGAGCTCGCACGCGGCAATGTCCATGCCCACCAAGAGAAACACCCGCACAAGACTCACCATATAATCATCTAGCCCTGACGAGCGATGCACCCTATCCTCCATGCAAGCTACTAAAGCGAACATACCGCCAACGAGTCGAACTCCACGTTGTACTCAATCAGACGCCATTCTCGCTCAACATCAAAAATCTGCCCGAGCCCTCTCATCCGCGAGGCAAGAAATGTGCCGTGAAGGCCCTCAAAACTCGCCCCAAACGGCCGGAAGTGCATTCTTCCCGAGAGCTCCCACGACCAAAACCACCGATCGCGTATCACGCACCGACGCGAACCTAGACCACCGACTCGGTCTCCAAGCTCGATCACTTACGATCCGTCAGAATCGCTTGATGAACTCCTCGCGATCATCCTCGTGCCTCACCCATAAAACTCGCGCTAACTCGTAAAGTCCCGTAGCCTCAAACTATCTCGCCGGGGTGAACCATCGTGCATCGAATCGAATCGCTACATCCAAATTTATCTCATATCTCGCCACGACTCGCCAAGAATCGCCATCTCTGTACTTATCTCATCTCGCTTCCAGCCGTGGACCGAGGCTCGTGTATCAGAGTCTCAGCAGCCTCGCCGCGCTCTAAACTCACTGGTGCCGGGCGTGTCGCCAAACTCTCCGTCAAGTACTATCTCAGTATGCATCGCTCAGGCCCTCGCATTCTCAGATCTCACTAGCAGCCTCGCTGCCTTGCCCTTCTGGCTCGTTGCTTGCGCGAGGCATAATCGTAAAAACGAGATACGCCGAGGGTCCAACTTACAACACGCCTCTAAGGCACGATCTCGTAATGAGAAGAATGGAAACCAATCCTAAATGTCCTATAGCCTCCTCGACATAGACGTGGTGCACAACACACCGATAATCAAGACTCTACTAGACACGGTTCAGACACTTTCCGAGGATTAATCGCTCGATACCACTTTTGTAACGCTCGCCCGGCCCGCATCGTGCCTTACCCCGCACCCTAGTGATACAACATCGAGAAAACCAATAAATAAAAACTTAGACATGCAACAAGAGATATAATAATAAACAAAGCAACCAAAATAAAGCTTTCAGATATATATAAAACTCCGAATAGCTTTAATCCTTTACAACCCCGCCCACAACAAGATTTCACTGCACTTAAGATTTACAACGACTATGACGGACAGGCCCGCCATACCCTCGAATGTACAAGAACCTACAACTCAGTGGAAACACATACCAAAAGATAAGTCTCCTGAGAAACGAGCTTCCCAATACGCTGAATCGTGGTCCTAAGAGCGAGGATCCACGATCGATGTACTTCTACCGCGCAGATGAACGCAGCTCGGGCGAGGTCGCATAACAGTACTAAGTATGTGAAATCGCATAATATCAGAATGAAATCATAACTATACAAAGCAGAGACATGTATGATAGCCAAACTACAAGATACAACATATAACAGCTTATATCAAGTCGTGGTCTCACGCCCACAACATCAATCATGCCTGGAATACCTTCTCACCGGCAAGCCTATGATATGATAACAACAAGACAAAGAATCCAAATGGAAGATACCCGCGCGCTACGATCGTGTCAAGATGTCCAAAGGGAAACAATAAGACAACATTCCAAATGGACGATACCCGCGCGCTACGATCGTGTCGTGATGTCCAAAGGGAAACAATAGACAACATTCCAAATACGGACGATACCCGCGGCGCTACGATCGCGGTCGTGATGTCCAAAAGGAAATCACCAGCGATAATCAAATGGAAACATACCCGCAGCGCCACGATCGTCGTGATATCCAAAGCGACAACCACAATAATACTATCAACGAACGCACTGCGGAAATTTCTCCGCCACCGCAAGACGCCCAAGTAAGTTCTCAACTACCAACCGACCTCCATCGAGAGACGCCAGAACACGTAAATACAACGCTTTGCACAACAAAGGCTATCACAACAAGCATAGGCAAGTTTCACAACAACAAGCATAGGCAAGTTATACACAACTCAAAGTACTTTCATTTTATGACAAAATCCGGTTTTAACTCCTAAAGTACTACGTGACGTTAAATTCTTTTAAAAGAGATCCATTACTTTTATAAAAGTCACCCGACACCGTAGTATTAGAATGACCAACCCACATTCCTTTTCAAAATCGTAACAACATTCTTTTCCTAAATTCCAGCTTTGCCTAGTTTCAATTACTCAAGCTTCATTTTCAAATGGTTTCATAGTTCATAAACTTAATCACCAATTCCTTTTAGAACAATCGAGTAATATATGCCTTACGCGAGAGTAGGTTATTCTTGTTTACAACATTCTTATTACAAAGCATGACCTAGAAAATGTAATATCATTTTGTCTCATCTTAGCTTCTATGCAGATGGAGGTTTCTACCGGTTTTAATACAACACATCATTATTCAATACATTTTCTTTTATTAACGCCGCAGTTGGTCCTGTCGATACACATTCTGATTTCCAAATCAAGAAACATTATCCTTTAAAAAACCAAGTACTCATTACTCACGAACGAGGTTTCACACAACATCCACATTAAAACAAATAAGTTAAGTCTCTTATCTTATAAGATCAAGTCTCTTAACTTCTAACATCAGTAAACCATTTTCACCTACGTAAGGTCGTTATAACTAACTTCCCATAAAGCTATCATAACACCCTATGTTTTAAACCAACCAAATCACTTAGCACATGTACGTCTACCGTACTACATAGTTCACAAAAATCATGCTAGAAAAGATAGGAAGAGGTTCACATACCTCGCGACGATTTATCGACAATAAGCAAAACGCCCAAGTACTTCAACCCGCTTCATTACTCCTAAGCCAAGTAGATCACGCCACACGAGTACTCCACTCCTAAAATGGTCATAGTACTCTATCAAACCTTTCTTATCATCAAGACTTATACCAATAAAAGCCCTCAAAATCTACGGAAATTTCGGCAGCACTTCCCCCGTTTATACTCACTTTTCCATCTTTTACCAAGGCCCGAATAACCGTAATATATATACCATATATATATATAAGGCGTAATAATTAAACAACAAAAAGAAGGGGATTACACGCCCAAACGGTAACGCGGTTTACTATCACGCCTCCATAACAACAATAAGTAAAAGAAGGATTACGCGCCAACCGTAACGCGTTTACTATCACGCCTTCATAACAATACAATAATTAAAAAGTGGATCACACGCCCAAACTAACGCGATTGAAAAATCTTCCCTTAATGTAAATGTAAATACATACCAATGTAAATACACCCAAAGTAAATACTACCCAAAGTAAATACACCTTGAAGTCAGTCCTGGCCAACTTTGTCCAATTTTACTCATTAGTCATCCAACTTATATTTCCATTCTTAATATAAGTTATAGTTACTTGTTATTAGCTTCTTAGCAAGTAAGATACGCTTACCATTTTAATGGCAAACGGCCAACTTTTCTTTTAACAAGTTAACAAGATCCAACTCTTCCAAACTTACTCCATATATTATATAATCCATATATAATTATAATATATGTAAAAATTACCAAATCACAAAGAGGTTAAGATTTACTACCTCAAATAGCCCAAAATCTATCCAAGAACTTAATATCGCTCCAAGCAAGTCTTAGCTCCAAATCTTTACGCCCAATCCGCTACAAGCAACCCATAGAAGCTCCTAACCAACTCCTCTTCAAGATTCAACTCCAAAAAGTGAAGAACACTTAGGGTTCCAAACTTGGAACTTTCGCCAAGGCATCAAGAATAGGTTGTGGTGTGAAATCTTCTCCAACACTTGGTACACAATCTTCCTAACACTTTAGGAAGAACACTTAAGAGTTTTAAGAATTGTTGACAAATCTTTGCTCAAGAACAAGGTCTTGGCCGAGAGCAATGCTCAAGGAGAGTATTTTGTCAAGTCTTCAAATGGTTAAGTGTGGGAGTTTTCATCAACTAAGGGTGTATATATAAGACCACCAAGGGTTAGGATGAAGGCAAGTGTGTGGTTGAGATTGGGGACAAGTGTGTGGGCCCCACAAGCCACTTGTCCAAGCTAAAAAATATCTTGCAAGACAAGGCCACTTGTCTTGCCACTTGTCCAAGGATTTCGGCCAAGAGCCACCTAGGGGGTGACATGTGTCGCCTCCTACTGGCCCAAAATATTTCATCTTCCGAAATATCCATAATGGCCAAAATCTCAAAAACAAAGCGGCCCACAAAACCAGAATTTCACCCGTGGCCCCACGTGACCATTTCCGAAATAAAATTCCATAATTCTCAAATATTCTAAGAAGTCCGAATACCAAACTGGGAATCCAATTCCATTAACGAACCTTTTCTTCACAAACCGAAACTTTTCCGCGAAAAATCACGCCTTTCTTTCTTTCCAAAATTTCGTAATCTCGCACGATATCCTCACCTATATACCCGGAACTACGGGTATAACATAGACGCCGTGGATCGCACGCAGTCCGGCACCATTTGTTGGGTCACGAGTGACACTAGAACCTCGCGCAAAGCGACAAGAGTTTGTGATGCAGGTGTTTCCTCGGACTCGATATAAGTATTTGCGTGCATGTGTTATTTCGTGGCGCTTGTGGCGCTGGCAACTTGTTAGAAGAACTTTATCGTTATCCGCCTTGAGAAGGAACATTCGACGAATGTTTCTAGAGAGGGAGAATGTTATACCCCGATTTCCGCAGTACGCGAGGCGACGATACAATTTGAGCCTTAAAGCAGGCATAGGTTCGAATTTGTGCACAAGTGCCGAAAAGGAGTCGCCGACTAAACGCTTCCACAGCCGTAGGGAAAATTCGCCATGTCATTAATAATTTTTATGATTTTTCCGGCAGACGAAACATTTTGACCAACGAGGCGACACGTGTCACCTCACATCGACGTGAGAAGTGGACTCGCCAAGGCATCAATGGCACGCTTTTGTGTTGATTCTTGGTCAAGGGTTAGGTAGGATATTTTGGTGGTAGATGGATAAGGTGCACTTGGCTTGATCTTGGCCTTACACTTGCCTAACACTGACGGATTCGCCATCGTCGCCATTCCTTGACCTATAAATACCCCTCTAAGTTGAAGAGTTATTTCATCCAAACTTGAGCAATCTATCTAAGTCTCAAAATCCCTCCCTCCCTCAACCTTGTTCTCGCCCAAACACCACCCCTCTCCCCTCTTGAAGTGCCTCTACCAACCCCCTTGCCTTTGTGCTCCTAGCCAGGGGTACCCCCTAGCCTAGTTGTTTTCAGATAATACCCATTTTTGTGGTATAGAAATACTCTCCTAGTATTGTTATAATGCCCAAATACTTTAGCCCATATACCTTGTAGTACTTTCCAAAGTACCCTTTTATACAAAAGCCCGTAAAATACTATTATACTTCCTCACTACAAAAACGAAACCCTAGGAAAAACCTTCATAGTCGGTTGAAGTGTTAAGTAGAAGTTGGTTAGAACTTCTAAGGGTTGGTTGGAGCGGGTGGAGCGCACTGAGTAGAGAGCTAAACCTTGCTCAGATCGACATATAAACTCTGATAATTTTGGGCTTATCGAGGTAAACATTCTGACCTTCCGTCAGAATTGGAAATTACATGTTGTAGGGTATATAGTTGAGTATACTATATATAGAACTGAACATAGTTGTGCGGCAATGTCTTTTGACTTAAGCTCAATAATACTTACTAATGTCTTTTGACTTAAGCTCGAATAATACTTACGAATGTCTTGCGACTTAAGCTCAATTTTAAGAATAACCGAATCGTAATTACATAGGACTGTATTACAGTAGGCTTGTGTAGTATTACTGTGAGTAGAATTGTACGCGTCCGATTAGACGTAAACCCCCACACGGTTGGCTTGGTAGCCGCCCGATAGAGAGATTTACGCTGCCGCGGAGAGGCCGAATTTTCGTAAGATATTCTACATTGAGATCTAAGATGTTAATAGCGCCAGGGCCTCTATAGGTTGAAATACTACGTGTGGCGTGGTCTACTTGGCTTAAGGTAGCCGACGGTTTGAGGTACTGAGCGCTTATTAGTCGTAATCGTCGCGAGGTATGCGAACCTCTTCCTATCTGTTCTAGCATGATATGTGTATAACTATGTAGTACGATAGACGCATACGTGTTTAATGTATTTGATTGGTTTGAAACATAAAGTGTTATAACGGCTTTATGGGAAGTTGGTTATAACACTTTATGTAGGTAAGAAAATGCTTTGTGGTTTCAAAGGGTAACCGATTTGACTTATAACGGATTTGATGTAGTAATAAAGAACTTGAAGTGTTTCAAAAGACCTTTTGAAAGAAGAGTAATACTTGGCTTTGAAAACATAAGAGTTATACTAGCTTTATGGGAAGTTAGGTATAACATCTTAAGAGAGATAAAAGAATGGTTTACCGATTTTTAGAAGATAAGAGACTTGACTTAAATGTATGAATTTTGGGTGAAACCTCATTCGTGAGTAATGAGTACTTGGTTTTTAAAAGGAATAATGTTTTAATGATTTCTGAAATCAGAATAAGTATCGACAAACCATCTAAGCTAATAAAGGGAAATGTAAAGACTAATGGAGTATTATTAAAACCAAGAGAAACCTCCATCCGCATAAGCTAAGATGAGACAAAATGATATTACATTTCCTAGATCATGACTGCTTAATAAGATTGTTTGTAAACAAGAATAACCTACTCACCTATAAGGCATATGTTTCTCAAAACGTTTAAAGGAGAATTATGTTTAAATTATTAAAAATATTTACTACTAAAACTTTTCTAAAATGAGTAACTTGAGCATTTGAAATTAGGCAAACTTGAACGCTTGGAAAATAAGGTCATACTTGATTTTACAAAGGAAAAGCATTTTGGTTTACTTAACGATGTTAGTCACTCTATTTTTTATACTACGTATCGGGTGACCTTTGTAAAAGAAATGGATCTTTAAAAGTAATTTAACGCACGTAGTACCTTAGGTTAAAACCCTGACTTTGGCATAAAATGAAAGTACTTTGAGTCAGGTATAACTTGTCTATGCTTGTTGTCGTGCTTGCCTACGCTTGTCGTCGTGAAGCTTGCCTATACTTGTTGTTGTGAAAACTCGCCTATGCTTGTTGTGATAGCCTTTGTTGTATTTCTGCACTCGCTCTCGATGGAGGGCCTGTTGATTTGTTATGAACGATTCTACACCGAGTCCCACGATGGGCGTGACACGATTTCATTTGATTATACACCGAGTCCCACGAGACGGGCAGGACACGATTCCATTTGATTATACAATCGAGTCCCACGAGACGGGCAGGACACGTATTCCATCCGATTATACACCGAGTCCCACGAGACGGGTGACACGATTTCATCCGATTCTACACCGAGTCCCATGAGACGGGCGGACACGATTTCATCCGTTATCACACATGTCTCTCGCTTTATATAGACTATTATGATTTCATTTATAGTCTTTACGCTTCACATACTGTACCGCCAGATCGACTCCTTCGGGCCGCTCATGCCGCAGTGGAAGTACATCTGGGCAGGATCCTCGCCATAGATCACAACAACACAGGTTTGGAAGCCTCATTTCTTCTGAGGCTTATCTTTGCATGTTACTCCGAGTCCAGAGATTCTTATACATTCGTGGTATGGCGGGCCTCCCGCCATAGCCGCTGTAAAAATCTTAGGTCCAGAGCACCGCTGTGTGGTTTGTAAAAGGATAACGTCGTATTTATGTATATATGATGGCAACTGCTTGGCCTGCTTATTTATCTTGTCTCTTAATTCATGTTCATGTTTTTATTTCGCTGATTTTCTCGATGTTGTATCACTAGGGTTCCTGTAAGGCACCACCACGCCCGTTCTGGTCGTGACATTAAGTTATAGGATAGGCGAAATTTGTGCACAACCCCTAAAAGAATCGTTTTCGACTAAATGTTTTACAAACTTGAAAAGGGAAAATTACGGCTATGTCATTTATAATTTTTGCGAATTTTTCCGAGAGATGAAATATTTTGATTAACGAGGGTGACATGTGTCACCTCAAAGTGGACGTTATTGTGGGCGCCTTCTTGCACGATTTGTGGGTCAATGGTTGGTAGGATATTTGTGATATTTTGTGTGGTAGATGGATAAGGTACACTTGCCCAAATCCTCACCCTACACTTGCCCACCACTTGACTTGATCTTCGCCATCGGGTTCCGTATAAATAACCCCTCGTCAAGACTTCTTCATCCACAAAATGTTTTCTAAGTCTTGAAAATCCTCCCCTTCTTGGCTCTCGCCCCAGAGCACCCTCCCTTCATGAGGCCCTCGCCGAGATATATCCCCTCCTAGTGGTGCTAGCCAAACACACCCCCTCGAAGTTGTTCTCGTAAAATACCCCTCTTGGTAGAAAATACTCTCCAAGTATTGTTACTATTCCAAAATACCTTAGCCTTATACCTTGTAGTATTCCAAGGTTACCCTATACTAAAAGCCCGTAAATACTATTATACTTCCTTCACCACAAAAACGAAACCCTAAGGAAAATCTTCATAGTCGGTTGAAGTATTAAGCAAGTTGCGTAGAACTTCTAAGGGTTGTTTGGAGCGTTGAGCGCCCGAGTGTGAGTTAAACGCTGCTCAGATCGACATTAAAACTTGGATAATTTTGGGCTAATGAGGTAAATACTCGTCCTTCTATCAGAATTGGAAATTACATAACCGTAGTAGTATAGAAATGAGTATAAGATTTGTAGGATGGTATAAGAGAAGAGAATTGAACCAAATCACATCGTAAGAATATTAAAGAAGAAGATTAAACCGCACTTACATAGGATTGTATTTACATGAGACTTGTGTAGTTTGACTGCAGTGTGGAACGCCAATTTTTCCGTAGAATCTTGTATCTAGATTTATTCTACCGAGTAGTCTAGACATTGATAGACTTGTATAACCGCTATAGGTCAAGCATCGCGAGTAGCGATTCTACTCGACGTGGAAAAGGCCAGCAGGATTACAAGATTTTGGAGCTATTTGCTAATAGTCGATAAATCGTCGCGAGGTATGTGATTCTTCCTATCCTCTTGAGCATGATATTTTAAAAGAATGTATATATAGTACGGTGACGACGTGGTGTTAACCGAACGTGGTTTTACTCCGATGTCTTTAGACTTGAGTTTTAAATAATAAGAATCTTGAAGTATTTCAAAAGAGTTAAGAAACCTTTTGAAGAAGAGTAATACTTGGTTTTAAAGCTAAGAGTTATACTAGCTTTACGGGAAGTTAGGTATAACGACTTAAGAGAGATAAAAAGAATGGTTTATTGATTTTAGAAGTTAAGAGACTTGATCTTAAAAGATAAGAGACATGACTTAATTAAATTAATATGAATTTTGTTAAAAAGTGTGAAACCTCATTCGTGAGTAATGAGTACTTGGTTTTCAAAAGGGATAATGTTTTATCGATTTCAAAATCGTAATAAGTATCGAACTAACCACCGCAAAGTTAATAAAGGGAAATGTATTGACTAATTAAGTATTATTAAAACCAAGAGAAACCTCCATCCGCATGGCTAAGACGACAAAATGATATTACATTTCCTGATCATGGTCGCTTTAATAATATTGTTATAAACAAGAATAACCTACTCACACATAAGGCATATGTTTCAAATTGTTTAAAAGAGAATTATCTTATTACGTGATTAAGACTATGAACTACTTAAACCTTTCAAAATGAGAAACTTGAGTATTTGAAACTAGGCAAACTTGAACGCTTGGAAAAGAATGTTGTTACTTGATTTTACAAAGAGAGTTGTTTTGGTTTACTTAAAAGGTAGTCACTCTATTTTTATACTACGTATCACATGACTTCTATGAAAACGATCTTTTAAAGAGTTAATGTATGAAGTACTTTGGGGATAAAAACCCGAACTTGTTAACATAAAGTAGAAAGTACCGTGTGAATAACTTGATTGTGTTGGTTTGTGATAGCCTTGTAATACTTTCTGTTGATTTGATAAGTAAACATGTTAGATGCTACGTGTTAGTATTCAGACGCTTGTGTAAGGGGTTTCTTGTCGTGCTTATGTTGTTTAACGATAAGTTGTTGTGTTAGTATTATATCACCACCTCGACATGATATCGGGGGTTAAGCCGCCTCCGACGGGTAGACTCAGCGTCGGGACCATGATTCGAGAATACCTCATACGCGTCCAATGGACCTATGCGAGCTACGAGAGTTCCTGTGTTAGCCACGCCCTCGTGGTCATGCGGTATGTGGCTATGCGGATCGCGAGTCCAGACGATGCCGGAGTAGCTACCGACGCGGTTATACCTGCGCGCCTACGAGTGGCCTATGCGAGTCGCGGAAGTTCCAAGATTAGACGCCGCATTTGATATGGCGAGCCGCCGCTTCGATGTGGCGGCCAAGACACTCGTGATACGCTTTATGACCGCTGGTACCGTGGGTTTTAGTAGTCGGCTATGCCTTCGCATTTACCCCGCACGGTTTTATTATGACACAGGGACCGTGTTCACGTATTCTCGTGCTTTTATATCATGATCGCCGTGATAAGGTATTCCACGCATGATTGATGTTTGGGCGTGAGACCCATAGTTATATTTGAGTGATGACTTTGAGGCGAGTCTCGACTTAACATGATCGCTATTTATTGTGAATCGTAGTTTGGTTATCATACATGTCTCCCGCTTTATATAGCCTACTATGATTTCATTTACGCATTTTCGCCACATACTGTACTGCCAGACGACTTCCTTCGGGCCGCTCATGCCGCAGTAGAGGTACACCGCTTGTTGATCCTCGCCATAGGGTCACAGTCGCTGGAAGCTCCGCTTCTCCGAGGCTTATCACGTATAGTCCTCGCCGCTGTAGTACTACATTCAGGTACGTGGCCCTCGTCCCGCCATTGTTGTCATATCATTCTGTAGGTCTCAGAGATCATTGTTGCACGACTGCCTGGCTCGTGGATCGTGCCTTACTCGCACCCCAAGAGTCATACATCGAGTAATCGAATATAAAATAACCAAGATATGAAACAAGATAAATCGAGACACAGATATCTCAAGAAAGTTACCTTTCTAAGATAAATAATAATAACAACTCTTTCAAATGAATGCTTAATCCTTTCTTTACAAACCCTGCCCACAACAAGATTACAGCACTTACGAATGATATGATAACAACGACGGACAGGGTTCGCCATACCCCGAATGTAAGCACCTACAACAACAGGACTATACTAAGATAAGCCTCCGAGGAACCGAGCTTCCTAAACGCCGAACTGCGGACCCTAAGAGCGAGGATCAACGATCGCGACCTTTACTCGCAGATGAACGCAGCCCCGGGCGAGGTCAAGACAAAGAGTACCAAGTATGTGAAATACGTAAGATATCAGAATGAAATCATAGTAGTCTATAGAAAGCGTGAGACATGTATGATAACCAAACTACGCATACAATAAGCAACATGTCTAGTCGTGACTCACGCCTCGGTCATCATTCCAATATAACAACGGGTCTCACGCCCACAACATCAATCATGCCCGTGGAATACCTTCCTCACCGCCGGCAAATAATGATAGAAAAGCACCAAGGAATACACTAACAACAGTCCCACTGTGGTCCAAATAAAACAATACAGGTGGCACGTAAGGCATAGCTGACACTAACACCCACGATTAACAAGGTCATAAATCAGATTATGATATCTGCTTGCACCGCCACATGATCAAAGCCGTCGCCGCTCGCATTATCAAATGCGCGCTTAGCCCTCGAACTCCCCGCAGCCCGCATAGGCCAATCTCATAGGCCCGCATGAGGTATAACCCCGCATCGAGGGTAGCTACTCCCGCATCGCCCCGACTCGCAGCCCGCATGGCCACATGTAATCGCATGACCATAAAGGCCGCGACACTAACTCGAACTCTCAGAGTTCGCGATAAAGCCCCGACCCGCATGAGGTATTCTCAATCACGGTCCTGCATCGCTCGAAGTCTACCCCGTGACGGAGGGCGCTTAACCCCTAAACACGCGAGTGGTATAATACCAACATAATAAATTTTATCGCTTAAACAACATAAGCACAATCGGAAAACCCTTTACACAAACATCACGTATCACTATCACACGTAGATCCTAATATGATTACTTATCAAATCAACACGAAGGTATTACAAGGCTATCACAAACCAATACAATCAAGTTATTCACACATAAGGTACTTTCTACTATATGATTAACTAGATCGGCTTTTATCCCCAAAGTACTTATACAATAACTCTTTAAAGATATGTTACTTTCACAAAAGTCACACAATACCCGTAGTATATAACAATAGAGTGATTATCTTTTCAAGTAAATCAAAACACTTCTTAGTAAAACCAAGTAACAACATTTCTTTTCAAACGCCCAAGTTTGCCTAATTTCAATCTGCTCACGCTTTCTTATTTTAGAAAGGTTTCGTAGCTTCCTAGCCTTATTTATTTAAGAATATAATTCTCTTTAAACCATCCGAGAAACATAAGCCTTATATGCGAGTAGATATTCTTGCTTATAACAATCTTATTACAAAGAACATGACTAGGAAATATCATTTTGTCTCATCTTAGCTTCTACGCAGATGGAAGTTTCTACCGTTTTAATAATACTTAATCACAAAACATTTCCTTTATTAACGCCGCAGTTGGTTTGTCGATACACATTCTGATTTCCAAATCAAGAAACATTCTAAGCCGTTATACCTAACTTCCCATAAAGCTAGTATAACTCTTAAGTTTTCAAAACCAAGTATTACTTCAAGTTCTTTATTAACACATAACAAGCCGCTTATAGTTCAAATCGCTTACCTTTTAAAAACACAAGTATTTTCTTACCAACATAAAGTCGTTATAACTAACTTCCCATAAAGCCGTTATAACACTTTATGTTTTAAACCAATCAAATACATTTAGCGATGACGCTCACCGCATCACATAGTTCACACATATCATGCTGTAAGAGATGTAAGAGGTTCACATACCGCGACGAGCATCGACTAATAGCAAAACGCCCAAGTACCTCCAACCGCTTGGCTACTCCTTAAGCCGATTGCGCCATACGTAGTACTTCAACCTATAAGGCCACAAGGCGCTTTATTAACATTTAGATCCCTTCGTAGAACATTCTACGTAAAATTCAAAGACTCTCCCGCAACAACAGAAATCTCCTCTTCTATCTGGGCCTAAGTATCAAGCCAACCAGTGTGGAGGGTTCATACATCTAACCTGACGCGTACAATTCTACCTCACGTAAAAGCTACACAAGTCTATCAGAATACACCCCATGTAAATACAGCAAGATTTCTTTCAAAAGGTTTCTTATTATTCAAAGCTTAAGTCAAAAGACATTGCTGATAACAACGCTCAGCTTCTATATATAGTATACTTCAACTATATAGTCTAACAATCATGTAATCTCCAATTACAATAGAGGACAAGATATTTACCTCGATAAGCCCATAATTATCCGAGTTTAAATGCCGATCCCGAGCAAGGTTTAGCTCCTACTCCGCCTCCGACCCGCCTCCAAACAACCCTTAGAAGTTCTAACCAACTTCTACTTATAACTTCAACTACTAAAGTAAGATTTACTTAGGTTCTGCTTGTGACTGACGGAAGTATAATAGTATAACTGGCTTTTTGTAAAGGTATAACCTGAATACTACAAGGTATAAGGCTAAGGTAATTGACATTATAACAATACTTTGAGAGTATTTCTACCAAGATGGGTGTTTTATACGAGACAACTAGGGGTGGGAGTACCCCACTGGCCACACTACTGTGAGAGTGAGGGCTCTCGCCGGGGAGTGGGACGGTGTTGGACGAGAACACTACTAAGAGAGGGAGGATTTTAACACTTAGAGATTTGTAGAATAGATGAAGAAGTCATCAAAGAGTGGTATTTATAGTTCAGCAAAGGCCAACCAACGGCCAAGATCTTGCCAAGTGCAAGGCAAGTGTAGGCCAAGATCTCGCCAAGTGCACCTTATCCATCTACCACAAAATATCCTACCAACCCTTGACCAAACAATGGCCATTTCGTCCACTTGAACCGCCCACAACGCAGCCCAATGAGAGGTGCCTGGCGCCTCTTGTTGGTCCAAAATGTTTCGCCTCTAAAAATCCGCAAAAATTAAAAATGACATACCGGAATTTTCCTACGAAAGCCAGGAAAACGCTTCGCCGAAAAACGACTCTAACCGTGTCAGGCACAAAAATAAATCGCTAAGCTTATTCTCAAGTTCAAATTTTTCTACGCACGCCCCACGCATACTCCAAAATACGGTATAACATTCTCCCTCCTTAGAAACATTTTTCCCGAATGTTCCTTCTAAGTCTCAAACAAACGCGCCAAGATAGTCTTCACTACTATACTTACGAGAACAAATCCTCGCCACACCGCCACGTAAACACTGCGCAGATACTTACATCCAAGTCTACGAGGAAACACTCTAACATCACCACAAACACCTCTCTCCGGTCTAAAATATACTTCCTTCGTGACCTTCTTTACAAAAGAAATGATACCACTTTGCCACTTTGTCGGAGGTTCACTCCTACGACCAACAAACGGTACCGCCGCACGCGATTCCCGAGGTCACAGACACTTCTTGTACACTCGAACTCTTTCTCATAACCTACCACATTTCGACATCGTCAGCCTAAAACTCTGGTTACTATCTCTAACGTGGTCATTAATAATCGAACACTGACGGATTCCGATACTTTCCGAACATAACAATACGAAAAGACGGACGATCGCTTCCTAAGCCTGACGGCAATGCTAACATATAGGCAACCCGCCTATTCTTCACATTTAACTCGTGCGGCCCAAAGTAACTCGTTAAGTTCCTCTCGCTTTCCAAAACTCGCCATACCCAACCCGTGGTACTTTCAAAGCCCGACCACCAACTCGAACTCTGCCGCCGCCGATTATCCGCATCGATTTCTCCGAGCTGTAACCTCTTCTAGACAAGCTTTACCCTATCCACAAATTACCGAACAAGCTCGAACCGACTATCCGATCTTGCCAACATCGAACCAATCGACGGCGACTTACACTTCCGCCCTACAAGTGCTTCATAAGACGACATCCGAACATTGAAATGGTAGCTTAAACACTACCTCCACAGAGACAACAATCCCCACAACTATCCCCAAATCCAAACACCGGCCCGGTGGCGAACGCGATTCTCAGTCTCACCCGAGTTCTTAACACACGCTTGGTAAAACTTTTTAGAAAACGAAATAGCCACCACCTGGCTTCACTTCGCCATAAGCGGCGTAGGCACCCTGCAGCCTTACAACCTTTCTCGATATAAACAACATCGCCGAGCACTCGGCCTTTTGCTAGAAGACAAGACGGCCGACTCTCTCGCCCGACCATCGTTTGACGCATCCACGACCAGACAACAAGTTAACTAAACTCGCCTAACACCCTCGTGATTCTACCACAAGTGACCACCACAACCGACTCACCACCATACATGCCGCTGGTTGACCCGCAACATGGCCTCAACCCTACCCGCATCGCAAGAAACACTAGCTCCCGATCCTAATAATTTCACGAATCATGTTACGAAACCTAGCGCCTTCCTAGCTCGACCACCTTCTTTCAAATCACGCCACTCGTGACTTATCCCACAACATAGCCCACGCACTATGCACTCCGATAAGGATCAAACATAACACTACACCTATACTCGAGACGGCCTTACCTCTAAGGTCTCTACGATAAAACTCTAAGGCTCACACTTTCACTATCCCCAAATCTTACCTGCTAACTAACCAAGATCTCTAATCACAACCGAAACACCGCTATCGAACATAGCACTTAAGGTATACTCACCTTATCACATAATCAAAACTTTGAGGTTAAAGATATATCTATATCTATCGCCTCACCCCCTTAGTCGTTTAATCAAACTCGCCTCCGTAGGCGATAGCTAAGCGTGACGAACTACCCACCGAACTCAAGGCCAAGTCCTCCTACAAGGACACTCTTCGACACTGCACTGACGGCCATAGTACAACAAGTACCAACCAAAAGACGACATTCTCGATGACGCTCATTACATCGGAACCGAAGCCCCGAGTTCGACCAACTCCTGATACCCCGAACGCCCCGAACCTCGCGGAGACCTCTCTCAGACCGCGGACGGCATAATCTAATCACGCGAGGTGACTCGCCGAAGTTACCAAAGCGACCTTGCCGCCCGCCCTCTTCGCTGCCCTCGTTAACCCGCCGACTCTACGCTTTCGGCCGCGCATAAGCCCGCATACGTGCCATGCTCAAGCCTAATCAAGAATTACTTTTCGCACAACCTCTCTTAGATAGTCATCAAGACTCGCAGACATCGGTACACTCTCGCAGCCAAATCCATATCTAGTAACAGGTCGCTTTTTGCAATCTATATTCTCTGCCCCTGGCCGTGGAACCGGGCGTTCAATGTCACGGCCGCAGCAGGAACTACCGCCGCTGCAGCAAACTCACTGGGCTAGCGACGCCGCAAAACTCCCCGAACGAAGCACCACCTCAGTGATGATCGGGCCTCGCGCCCACGTGAACCTCTATACTCTACTCGCAGCCTCCTGCCGCTTTGTCCTCCGGGCCCGGTTTGCCTCTACGCGAGGCATAACGGCAGTGGAAAGAAATACGTTGAGGGTCCAACTTACAACACATGCCTCTAAGGCACGATCTCGTGAGCTATAAGAGAGAAACCAATCCTAAATATCCTATAGCCTCTCGACATCGACGTGGTGCACAACACACCGATAATCAAGACTTCATCGATACTGGCCTCAGACACTTTCCGAGGATTAATCGCTTCGATACCACTTTTGTCACGACTGCCCGGCCCGGATCGTGCCTTACCCGCACCCCAAAGAGTCATACATCGAGTAATCACTGAATATAAAATAACCAAGATATGAAACAAGATAAATCGAGACACGATATTCAAGAAAGTTACCTTTCTAAGATAAATAATAATAACAACTCTTTCAAAATGAATAGCTTAATCCTTTCTTTACAAACCCCGCCCACAAAAAGACTACATGCACTTACGAATGATATGATAACAACGACGGACAGGTTCGCCATACCCCGAACGTAAGCACCTACAACAACAGGGACTATACCAAGATAAGCTCCGAGGAACTGAGCTTCCCAAACGCCGAACTGCGGACCCTAAGAGCGAGGATCAACGATCGCGTACCTTTTACTCGCAGATGAACGCAGCCCCGGGCGAGGTCAAGACAAAGAGTACCAAGTATGTGAAACATAAAGATATCAGAATGAAATCATAGTAGTCTATGTAAAGCAGAGATATGTATGATAACCAAACTACGCTCACAATAAATAAGGCCATGTTCAGTCGTGACTCACGCCGGTCATCATTCCAATATAACAACGGGTCTCACGCCCACAACATCAATCATGCCCTGAATACCTTCCTCACCGCCAATAACGATAGAAAAGCACCAAGGAATACATGAACAATGTGTCCCACTGTGTCCAAATAAAACAAGACAGGTAAGCACGAAGGCATAGCCGACATTAACACCTACAGATTAACAAGTGTCATAAATCAGATTACGATATATGTCTAGACCGTCACATGATCAAAGCCGGTCGCCGCTCGCAATATCAAATGCGCCGTTAGCCCTGAACTCCCGCACTCCGCATAGGCCAATCTCATAGGCCCGCATGAGGTATAACCCCGCATCGAGGGTAGCTACTCCCAAGATCGCTCGACTCGCACCGCACGGGCCACATGCATCGCATTGACCATAAAGGCCGCACACTAACTCGAACTCTCGTAGCCCGCATAGGCCCCGGACCCGCATGAGGTATTCTCGAATCACGGTCCTGCATCGCCGAGTCTACCCCGCATCGAGGGCGCTAACCCCTAAACACGAGTGGTATAATACCAACATAATAGCTTTATCGCTTAAACAACATAAGCACAATCAAGCGGAAAACCCCTTTACACAAACATCACGTATCACTATCACACGTAGATCCTAATATGATTACTTATCAAATCAACACTAAGGTATTACAAGGCTATCACAAACCAATACAATCAAGTTATTCACACATAAGGTACTTTCTACTATATGATTAACTAGATCGGTTTTATCCCCAAAGTACTTATACAATAACTTTAAAGATATGTTACTTTCACAAAAGTCACACAATACCCGTAGTATATAAAAATAGAGTTGATTATCTTTCAAGTAAATCAAAACACTTCTCTTAGTAAAACCAAGTAACAACATTTCTTTTCAAACGCCCAAGTTTGCCTAATTTCAACTGCTCACGCTTCTTATTTTAGAAAGGTTTCGTAGTTCCTAGCCTTATTTATTTAAGAATATAATTCTCTTTAAACCATCCGAGAAACATAAGCCTTATATGCGAGTAGATATTCTTGTTTATAACAATCTTATTACAAAGAACATGACCTAGAAATATCATTTTGTCTCATCTTAGCTTCTATGCAGATGAAGTTTCACCGGTTTTAATAATACTTAATCACAAAACATTTCCTTTATTAACGCCGCAGCTGGTTTGTCGATACACATTCGATTTTCAAATCAAGAAACATTCTGCCGTTATACCTAACTTCCCATAAAGCTAGTATAACTCTTAAGTTTTCAAAACCAAGTATTACTTCAAGTTCTTTATTAACACATAACAAGCCGCTTATAGTTCAAATCGCTTACCTTTTAAAACCACAAGTATTTTCTTACCAACATAAAGTCGTTATAACCAACTTCCCATAAAGCCGTTATAACACTTTATGTTTTAAACCAATCAAATACATTTAGCACACGTGACGCTCACCGTACTACATAGTTCACACATATCATGCTGTAAGAGATAGTAAGAGGTTCACATACCTCGCGACGAGCATCGACTAATAGCAAAACGCCCAAGTACTTCCAACCGCGGCTACTCCTTGCCAAGTAGATTGCGCCATACGTAGTACTTCAACCTATAAGGCCACAAGGCGCTTTATTAACATTTAGATCCCTTCAGAGAACATTCTACGTAAAATTCGCAAGATTCTCTCCCGCAACAACAGAAATCTCCTCTTTTCTATCTGGGCCGCCATCAAGCCAACCGTGGGTTCATACATCTAACCTGGACGTGCACAATTCTACCTCACGTAAAAGCTACACAAGTCTATCAGAATACAACCATGTAAATACAGTCAAGATTTTCTTTCAAAAGGTTTCTATTATTCAGCTTAAGTCAAAAGACATCACGATAACAACGTTCAGTTCTATATATAGTATACTTCAACTATATAGTCTAACAATTATGTAATCTCCAATTACAATAGAGGTACAAGATATTTACCTCGATAAGCCCATAATTATCCGAGTTTAAATGTCAATCATGAGCAAGGTTTAGCTCCTACTCACAAGGCCCGACCGCCTCCAAACAACCCTTAGAAGTTCTAACTAACTTCTACTTATAACTTCAACTACAAAGTAAGATTTACTTAGGGTTCTTTTGTGGACCGACGAAGTATAATAGTATAACCGGCTTTTTGTAAAGGTATAACCTAATACTACAAGTATAAGGCTAAGGTAATTGGGGCATTATAACAATACTTTGAGAGTATTTCTACCAAGAGGGGGTGTTTTATACGAGACAACTAGGCTTGTGTGGAGTACCCTACCGCCACACTACTGTGAGTGGGAGGCCTCTCGCCATGGGAGTGGGACGGTGTCGACGAGAACACTACTAAGAGAGTGGGAGGATTTTTAACACTTAGAGATTTGTAGAACGGATGAAGAAGTCATCAAAGAGGGGTATTTATAGGTCTAGCAAAGGCCAACCAACGGCCAAGATCTTGCCAAGTGCAAGGCAAGCGTAGGCCAAGATCTTGCCAAGTGCACCTTATCCATCTACCACAAAATATCCTACCAACCCTTGACCAAACAATGGCCATTTCGCCCACTCAACCGCCCACAACGCAGCCCAATGAGAGGTGCCTGGCGCTCTCTGTTGGTCCAAAATGTTTCGCCTCTAAAAATCCGCAAAATTAAAAATGACATAGCCGAATTTTCCCTACGAAAGTCATGGAAAACGCTTCGCCGAAAAACGACTTAACCTGTCAGGCACAAAAATAAATCGCCAAGCTTATTCTCAAGTTCAATTTTTCTACGCACGCCCCACGCATATTCCAAAATACGGTATAACATTCTCCTCCTTAGAAACATTCATTCCGAATGTTCCTTCTAAGTCTCAAACAACGCGGCGCCAAGATAGTCTTCACTACTATACTTACGAGAACAAATCCCGCCACACCGCCACGTAAAACACCGCAGATACTTACATCCAAGTCTACGAGGAAACACCTCTAACATCACCACAAACACCTCTCTCCGGGTCTAAAATATACTTCTTCAGACCTTCTCTTTACAAAAGAAATGATACCACTTTGCCACTTTGCCGCGAGGTTCACTCCGGCCGACCCAACAAATGGTACCGCCGCACGCGATTCCCGAGGTCACAGACACTTCTTGTACACTCAACTCTTTCTCATAACCTACCACATTTGAGCATCGCTTCAGCTTCAAAACTCGGTTACTATCTCTAACGTGGTCATTAATAACTGGAACACTCGACGGATCTCCGATACTTTCCGAACATAACAATACGAAGATCGACGCATCGCTTCCTAAGCCTGACAAGAATGCTAACATATAGGCAACCCGCCTATTCTTCACACGAACTCGTGCGGCCCAAAGTAACTCGCGTTAAG
The DNA here is from genome assembly GCA_029844215.1 of Przewalskia tangutica. NCBI lineage: Eukaryota > Viridiplantae > Streptophyta > Magnoliopsida > Solanales > Solanaceae > Przewalskia > Przewalskia tangutica. The sequence continues at coordinate 87,886 of JAQGDG010000404.1, forward strand.
TTCCTCTGCTTTCCAAAACTCGCCATACCCAACCCGTGGTACTTTCAAGCCCGACCGTTAACTCGAACTCTGCGCCGCCGATTATCCGCACGATTTCTCCGAGTCGCCGTAACCTCTTCTAGACAAGCTTTACCCTATCCACGTCACCGGAACAAGCTCGAACCGACTATCCGAATCTTGCCAACATCGAACCAATCGATCGCGATTTACACTTCCGCCCCTACAAGGCTTCATAAGACGACATCCGAACATTGAAATGGTAGCTTAAACACTACCTCCACAGAGACAACAATCCCTACAACTATCCCCAAATCCAAACACTGGCCCGAGGGCGAATGCGATTCTGAGACTCACCTGAGTTCTTAACACACGCTTGGTAAAACTTTTAGAAAACGAAAATAGCCACCACCTGGGCTTCACTGTCTGCCATAAGGTGAAGGTAGGCACCCTGCAGCCTTACAACCTTTCTCGATATAAACAACACCGCCGAAAGCACTGGCCTTTGCTAAAGACAAGACGGCCGACCTCCCGCCCGACCATCGGCCTGGACGATCCACGACCAGACACGTTAACTAAACCCGCCTAACACCCTCGTGACTTACCACAAGCGCGACCACCACAACCGACCTTACCACCATACATGCCGCGTTGACCCGCAACACGGCCTCAACCCTACCCGATCGCAAGAAACACTAGCTCCCGATCCTAATAATTTCACGAATCATGTTACGAAACCTGGGCCTTCCTAGCTCGACCACCTTCTTTCAAATCACGCCACTCGTGGACTTATCCCACAAACATAGCCCACGCACTATGCACTCCGATAAGGATCAAACATAACACTACACCTATACTCTAGACGGCCTTACCTCTAAGGTCTCTACGATAAAACTCTAAGGCTCACACTTTCACTATCCCCCAAAACTTACTCGGTTAACTAACCAAGATCTCTAATCACAACTGACACACTGCTATCAGAACATAGCACTTAAGGTATACTCACCTTATCACATAATCAAAACTTTGAGGTTAAAGATATATCTATATCTACCGCTTCACTCCCTTAGTCGTCTAGTCAAACTCGCCTGCAGGCGATAGCTAAGGAAGGTGACGAACTACCCACCGAACTCAAGGCCAAGTCCTCCTACAAGGACACTCTTCGACACCATACTCGACGGCCATAGTACAACAAGTACCAACCAAAGACGACATTCTCGACGACGCTCGCCATACCGCGAACCGGAAGCCCCGAGTTCTCGACTAACTCGTGATACCCCGAACGCCCCGAACCCCGCGGAGACCTCTCAGACCGCGGACGGCATAATCTAATCACGCGAGGTGACTCGCCGAAGTTACCAAAGCGACTCGCCGCCCGCCCTCTTCTCTGCCTCGTTAACCCGCCGATCTCTACGCTTTCTGCCGCGCATAAGCCCGCATACGTGCCATGCTCAAGCCTAATCAAGAATTACTTTCGCACAACCTCTCTAGATAGTCATCAAGACTCGCAGTACATCGGCACACTCTTCCGTAGCCAAATCCATATCTAGTAACAGGTCGCTTTTGCAATCTATATTCTCGCCCCTGGCCGTGGAACCGGCGTTCAAATGTCATGGCCGCAGCAGGAACCGCCGCCGCGTTAAACTCTCACGGGCTAGCGACGCCGCAAAACTCCCGAATAAGCACCACCCTGTGTGATGATCGGGCTCGTGCTCACGTGAACCTCTATACTCTACTCGCAGCCTCTACGCTTTGTCCTCCGGCCCGGTTTGTGTTATACCTCAGATTTCGCAGTACGTACGTAAGGGAATACGCATAAAAAGTTTAGCCTTAACGCTTAGGCTTGACGATTTTTTGGACACAACTCACAAAACGAATAGTTTTCCGACGCAACGCTTCCACATTTTCGTAGGTAAATTCCGGCCATGCCATTTCTAATTTTTGCGGATTTTTCCGAGAGACTAAACATTTTGGGACCAACGAGGGCTTACACTTGGCACCTCCAATTGGTGGATTTCAAATCGCCCATTTGGACGAAATGGACTAAGAATGGCACGCTTGTGCCAGGCACAAGTCGCGAGTTGGTAGGATATTTGTGTATAGTTAATCCTCACCCTACACTTGCCTTGCACTTGTCTTAATTCGCCATCGGTTCGCCACTTCTTGACCTATAAATACCCCCTTAAGATGAAGAGTTCTTCATCCACAAAGCTTTCCAAGTCTTGAAAATCCTCTCCTCTCCCTTTGTAGCCTTTTCATCCAACACCTCCCCACCCTCGGAAGGCCCTTGGCCGAATACCCCTCTAGCCTAAGAAGTTTGGCCGAGGCCCCTAGCCTAGCCAAAACCTACCCTCCCTTGGTAGAAAAGTTGCCTCTTGTATTGCTATAACGCCCAAAATACCCTCGCCCAAATACCTTAGTACTTAGTGAAGTCATAAGAACTTCTAAGGTTTCTCGAGCATACAACTTAGAGCAAAACCTGCTCAGCGACTTTTCTAGATATTATTGGGCTTACCGAGGTAACTAATCCTAACCTCTTTGAATTAGAGAATACTTACCGTAGTAGTATTAGAATAAGTATTAAATACTTGTAAGAATATCACGTATCAGAATTGAACTGCTACCACAGTAGGCGGTTTAAAAGAAGAATAATCAAATCAGATTTACATAGACTGCTTTCACAAGAGACTTATATAGCTCACCTGCAGGGAAGTGCTGCCCAACTTTCCATGTAATCGTGAACCCTCCGCTTAGAATGACCTTCGCAGTAGTCTTTGATAGATATCCGTGACTATTATAGTCGACTTCTCACGCACATATTCAACTCAAGGTGGTTTTCACGGTATGTATGTGATTCTTCCTAAAGCACGATACTTTACAATATATATAGTACTATAGACGCATACGTGTTAAATAAAATATAACTACGCAATGTCTTGACTTAAGCTCTAATAACACTTACTAAGAATGCCTCACGCTTAAGCCCAATAATAAAGATCCAAAGCATTTCAAAAGAATATCAATCATTTTTAATGTAAGAGAACTAATTGGTTTTAAACGTGTTTAAGAGTTATACTAGCCTTACGGGAAGTTAAGTATAACCACTTAAGATTGATAAAAGAAACAATTGCCTATGTATTTATAATGCATTTATATCAATCGTGAGTTAATAATAAGCATGGTTTGATAAGTAGACATGATATGATGCTACGTGTGTTGTCTTGTAACGCTTGTGAAAAAGAGTATTCTTGTTGGCTTATGTTGTTTAACGATAAGTCGTTAGGTTAGTGTAACATCACTCACCTCGACATATTACCGGTTAAGTCGCCTCCGACGCGGTAGACTCAGCGGTCCGGGACCATGATTCGAGAATACCTACGCTGGTCCGCGGACCTACGCGGAGCTACGGAGTTCCGTGTTAGTGTGCGGGTTATACCTCACGGTCTACGTGGCCACGCGACGACGAGTCCAGACGACGCCGAGGAGTAGCACCCTCGACGCGGTTATATACCCTACGCGCCTACGTGATTGGCCTACGCGACTACGGAGTCCGTGATTAGGCTTGCATGGTGATACTACGCAATCGCCCTCGCCGATCATTCGCAACCTAGAAAAGACCGCATAGCTTACCTATCACGCTTCGTTGCGATGCGGCACTATGCGCGCTTCTCGTTGTTTCATACATACTTGCAAAACTGCTTTTGAAATGATATGTTTCATTTAAGTATTTTACGCTTCATACTTAGTACCGTCAGATCGACTCCTTCGGGGCCGCTCATGCCGCAGTAAGGGCAAGGTGCTAGATCCACATTCTGGATCTCTACGCCGCGCCTGAGCTCCATCTTTTCCGAGGCTCTACTTTTGGGTACGATCTCCCGTCAGAGATAGTTTTGTACATAGTAGGCGGCGGCCCCGTCCCGCCATAGTTGTATATTTCCTCAGAGGTCAGTAGTCATGTTGCAGTTGTTTGATGTAATCATAAATCATGTTTATATATATATGCCAAAGGCGATGTTTTCTCGCATAAACTGTGGTCTTATTTTATAAATCGCTTCATGTCTTGTTATATTTCCGCCGACACTGGATGATGACTACTGGGTGCGCCTTGCGCACTACCACGCCCCGAACGGTCGTGACAAAAGTGGTATCGCAGCGCTTAATCCTCTGAAAGTGTCTACAAACCGTATCTAGTAGTTCGATTATCTGCGTGCAGGCACCACACCAATAATCGTGAGGTTATAGATATTTAGGATTGGTTTCATTCTTCTCATTCCGAGATCGTGCTTTAGAGTTGTGTTATAGGTCGACCCTCTAACGTATTCCTTTCCGTAATGGGCTTATGCCTCCACGCAAGGCAACCCGCCCGTACGGCAAGGCAAATGGCGGAGTCGCTAGCAGACACCCAGAGTCACGAGGGCTCGTGCCCGCCTATACCGTAGACGGCGAGTTCTATGACGCCGCCCCAAAGACAGAGACACGCACCCACACCTCCCGCCCCACACCGGGCGAGGAGTTAGGGTACAAGGAGACGGCCCAATGGCAAAGTCAGGCTCGACACGGCGAGAGGCCGACGCGATGCCTGAGCATAGCCCATACGGCCGCATCTGTGGTACACCCGAGGCGTATAGCTCGAGGCTACGAGATTTCGACCAGAGCCCGCCAGAGTTTTTCGGTCGAGGCCGAGGATGATCCGCAGGAGTTCATCCGCCGCCTTCAGAGGATCATGAGGTGATCAAGGCCTCAGAGACAGAGTCCGCGATCTGGTTCGCATCGGCCGCGTGATACCGCAATGATTGGTTTGATTCACGGAGTTATCCCGGAGAGCACGCGTCCCCAGCCTACTGACGAGTTCTCGCAGGCTTTCTCACTCACTTCGCCTCCACAGACGGCGAGGGCGCGGCCGAGCAGATTTTTACCATCGAGGCGCAGAGGACGACCGTCGTGAGTACAATGTCGAGTTTGATTCATCGCTCGAGCATGTCCCAAAGATTGCAGCAGATATGAGGATAGGTGCACCGCCATGTCACCGCTAGACGACTATATGGCCGAAGTCACGCGGTGTTTCTTCCACCGTATGGACATTACCCGCACGCAGCTCATGCTCGATGCGAGCGAGCAGAGACCGCCGCCGACAGCAAGAAGCAGGTTAAGACCAGACGGCAGGTCTTTTGGTGGCTATCGTGGGCGGCCTCAAGAAGCCTAGATTTGCACCACGCCACTCAGAGCACTCTCGCGCCGCCTCAAGACCAGATATTTGAGGGCCACCAGGCCTCAGACTTCGTGACGCCCAGAGCGCCGAGGTATCGCCGATCGACCACCTCGCCAGGCCGATGCGGAGATCCCACTTCGAGTCAGGTACGGAGTTTGTTTCGGGCCAGGCTGCAGGTCACTATGCGAGGAACCGTCCGACCGGCGCAAGGCTGATGGTAGGGTCACCATGTGTTCTTTCGCCGTCTTCTTCATCCTCGACAGCTATCGCCCGAGGGCAAGGTACTCACGGACCGCAGGTCGCGCAGAGGTCGGGCGCGTCTCAGCCTAGCGGTCCTCGTAACCGCATTTATGCTTTGTCCACCGACAGATCGTGAGGCCTCACCGATGTCGCCACAGTACCTTATCGCTTCTGGTTTGATATTTATGCCTTGATAGATCCGGTTCTACTGGCCCCATATATCTCCCTCGCTGCTAGTAGGATAGGATGAGCCCGAGTCCATAGATCCTTTCGAGGTAGCTACGCCAGCTGGTGATTCAGCCGTAGCTCTGGTATTTAGAGCTTGTCCCGTGACTATTTACGTCTGACCTCAGCCGACTGACAGAGTTAGAGATGATTGACTTCGACGTGATCACGGGACGGATTGGCTAGCTTCTGCTACGCCAATGTAGACCGCAGAGAGAGAGTAGCACGGTTCCGCTCGGCGAGCCTTGTCGAGCGGGAGGAGCACCAGACGCCGGTGGTAGGTTTATTTCCTACCTCGGCTGGAAGACGCGCAGGCGGGTATATCTACCATCTCGCTCGTGTTTGATAATCAAGTCGCGCATCAGATTTTCGCCGGCCCAAAGAGTCACGAGTTCCCGCACGTGTTTCCGCATTACTTCCCGCATCCTCCCGAGAGGAGATTGAGTTTTGTATCGACATATTGCTGCACACTCGCCTATTTCCATTCCGCCATACGTAACGGCACCGCCGAGTTGAGAGTCAAGGATCACCTAGAGATTTGCCGGAGAAGCGGCTTCATCAGCCTAGTGTTTCTCCCCGGGAGCGCCAGATTGTTCGCGAAGTTAAGGACGGACGCCGCGCACGTGTGTTGATTACAGCACCAACAAGGTGACCATTAAGAATGTATACCCTTCCTGTGATTGATGATTTGTTCGACCAGCAGGTGCGTAGATGTTTCTCCAAGATTGACCGCGATCGCTATCATCAAAGTAGTCGAGAGGCTGATGTCCCTAGATCGCATTCAGACCCAGACGCATTATGAGTTCAGTGGTCATGTCTGGTCGACCAATGCCCGCCAGATTCATGGATTTGATGAACCGAGTGTTCAAACCATTTTGGACACGCTTGTGATAGTGTTCATTGATGATATCTTCGTTTATTCTCGCCAGAGCAGAGCACGCGAGCATTTGGCGATCGTGGCCGACAGCTTCTCCAGACTGCAAGCTTGACGCCAAGTTTTCCAAACGTGAGTTTTGCTGACTTCAGCGGCGCTGGGCATATTGTCTGGCCGATGGCATTCGAGTGGATACGCCAAGATCGAGGCGCCAAGACTTGCCTGCACCTACTACCCGGCTGCAGGTTCGCAGCTCGGGCCTCGCAGATATTATCGGCGTTCGTGGAGAAGTTTGCTTTATCTCGCACCATTGACTAGGCCGACTCGTGGCGCAACAAGATTCAGCTGGACCGATGCCGCGAGCGTGGTTTCCACGAAAGAGAGACCGACGATCGCCTCGCTTCTTACTCTTCCGCAGGTCCGATGGTTATGTCGTATCGCGACGCGCCGCATCGGTTGGGATGTGGTTGACGCAGCATGGCAGGTTATAGCATACGCATCCCGACACCAAGAAACACGTAGGAACTACCCCACCCATGATTCGAGTCACCGTGATTCACGCCAAGATCCTGAGGCACTATTTGTACGGGTTCACGTGGATATTTTTACTGCACCACAAGAGCCTCCAAAGATATCTTCACCGCAGGAGCCGAACTTACGGCAGACGGTGGTTAGAGTTGCTTAAGGATTACGATGTTGATATCCCGCATCACCCGGAAGGCCAACGTCAGGGCGTATGCCTAGTCGTAGTCGACGGGAGCCTATCGACGCGCAGCAGAGTGAGGGACATGGTTTGTGATTTGCACCGCCAGCGAGCCTCGTGTCCGCTTGATTGATTCTCGATAGCAAAGTTAGAGTTCGCGAGGTTGCCGAGTCTTCCATCGCTGGCGAGGCGAAGAGGCAACAGCCGAGGATCCACTTTGATTCGATATCGCGGATACAACTCTTCGCGAGGCGCGGTCCTTTGAGGTAGCACCACTGGGTGCTAAGGTTCGAGGCGCATCGCGGTGTTCCAGATGTTTCGTGACTTCGCAGCAGGTTCTGGGAAGCACACACAAGCACTTCATCCATCCGGTCGACTCAAGACGTACTACGACCTTAGATCCGTATCGCGGACGGCTCAAGAGGACGCTGCAGAGTTCGTAGCTCGCCCGCGTTGTCGCAGTGAAGGCAGAGCACCGTGAGGCCCGTGGTTTGTTACGCATTTATCGAGATCCCGACCGAAGTGGAGGTAATCAACACGGACTTCATCACGTGATTACCTCGCACTCGCAGGAGACATGATTCTATATGGGTTATCGCCGACAGTCGATTTAAATCAGCCCACTTTCTTCCCGCCGACGACTTTTCTACCGAGGATTATGCCGACTTTACATCCGAGAGATCGCCGATCGCATGGAGTCCCTACTGATCATATCGCATGCAGGAGCCCGCTTTACGCTAACTTCCTGAGGTCCTTCCGCAGGGTTTAGGACGCAGTGAGCCCGAGTAATCGCATTTCATCCACGCATGCACGACAGCAGAGCGCACTATCCGCACTTCGAGGATATGTCGCGAGCCCGTGTTATTGACTTCAGCCGTAGTTGGGAGGATCATTTGCCTCTAGTTGAGTTCGCAGATAATAATAGCTACCACCCAAAGATTCGATGGCGCCTTACGAGGCCTTGTAAGAAGCGCATCGCCTATAGGTTGGTTCGACGTGGGCGAGGTGCAACAAGGGGACCAGATTTGGCATACAGCAGTGGATAAGGCGCTTATCCGAGAGCGCTATCGACATCTCGTAGTCGCGTAAGTCGATGCAGATCATCGCCGCAGATCTTGAGTTCGAGGTTCATGATTGGGTTTTCCTAGCGCGCCACCCACGGCGGTGTGATGAGATTCGGAAGAAGGGAAACTCAACTTCAGGTACATCGGGCCATTTCAGATTGTCCGCAGGTAGGCAAGGTTTACGAGTTGATCCGCCGTCCGATCCGGAGGCGCGCATCCGCTTTTTCACGATCTACGCCGGCGAGATGATCGGATCCATCTAGTGGTACACCCGATTGACGCATGTCCAGTGACCGCGGTTATCGATGGCGAGATTCCCATAGCGATAGTCGATCGCCGTTAGGCGCTCATGACCAAGGACGGGCTTCCACAAAGTCTTGTGGCGAACGAGCTAGGAGGAGATGACGGAAGCCGGTGAGGACATGAGGCTAAGTATCCTCACCTATTCCCACACCTCCGTGTAAATTCACTTTCCTACTTGTAAATTTTCGCTATCGCTTCGCCAAGTGTTGCTCGCGTCGCGCGTGGCATTTACAACCGCTTAAGCATGAAGAATCTTATCGTTAATCGTTTGGGAAGGAACATTCGACGAATGTTTCTACGAGGGGAGAATGTTATACCTCGTATTTGCAGTATGTACGTAAGCGGAATACGTAAAAAGTTTAGCCTTAAAGTTTAGGCTTGACGATTTTTGGGCACAACTCACAAAACGAATAGTTTTCCGACTAAACGCTTCCACACTTCGTAGGGTAAATTCCGCCATGCCATTTCTAATTTTTATGGATTTTTCCGAGAGACGAACATTTTGGACCAACGGAGGGCTTACACTTGGCACCCTCCAATTGGTGGATTTCAAATCGCCCATTTGGACGAAATGGACTAGCAATGGCACGCTTTCAGGCTCAGGCACAAGTCAAGCGAGTTGCAGATATTTGTGTATAGTTAATCCTCACCCTACACTTGCCTTGCACTTGTCTTAATTCGCCATTGGTTGGCCACTTCGACCTATAACACCCCCTTAAGACGTAAGAGTTCTTCATCCACAAAGCTTTCCAAGTCTTGAAAATCCTCTCCTCTCCTTTGTAGCCTTTTCGCCCAACACCTCCTCCTTGTGAAGGCCCTGGCCGAATACCCCTCTAGCCTAAGAAGTTTCGCCGAGGCCCCCTAGCCTAGCCAAAACCTACCCCTCCCTTGGTAGAAAAGTTGTCTTCAGATTGTTATAATGCCCAAAATACCCTAGCCCAAATACCTTAGTACTTAGTGAAGTTGTGAAGAACTTCTAAGGCTCTGGAGCATACAACTTAGAGCAAAACCTGCTCAGCGCGACTTTTCTAGGATATTATCACTTACCGAGGTAACTAATCCTAACCTCTTGAATTATAGAATACTTACTTTATAAGTATTAGAATAAGTATTAAATACTTAGAAGAATATTGTTATACCCCGTATTTCCAGAGTATGTACGTGAGGACGTACGTATACAATTTGAGCCTTAAAGTTGGCTAGTTTCGAAATTTGTACACAACACCCGAAAGGTGTCGTTTTTCGACGAAACGTTTCCACATCTTTCGGCGGAAAATTCCGCTATGTCATTAATAATTTTTATGGATTTTTCCGGAGATGAAACATTTTGGATTAACGGGAGGGTGACATGTGTCACCCTCACATCGAAGAGGTCGACGGCAATTGGCTAAGTCTTGCACGCTTTTTGGTGTGAAATTTTGGTCAAGGGTTAGGTAGGATATTTTTGTAGATGGATAAGGTAGCACATGGCTAAATCTTCGCCTTACACTTGCTATGCACTTGTCTTCATCTTCGCCATTGGTTGGCCTTCACTTGACCTATAAATACCCTCTAAGTGATGAACTTTCTTCATCCAAAATTGAGCAATCTTTCTAAGTCTCAAACCCTCCCTCTCCTCTTGTGATCTCGCCCACCACACACCCCTCCCTCTCAAGGCCCTCGCCGAAACCCACCCTCCCTCAGAGGCTTCGCCGCGGGCATACCCCCTAGCCTAGTTGTCTCGTATAAATACCCCTTGTTGTGGTATAGAAATACTCTCCTAGTATTGTTGTTATGTCCAAATACCTCGCCCAAATACCTTGTAGTATTCCCAAAGTTACACTTGTACAAAAGCCCGTAAAATACTATTATACTTCCTCACACAAAAACGAAACCCTAAGTAAATCTTCACCCGTAGTTGAAGTTATAAGTTGGTTAGAACTTCTAAGGGTTGGTCGAGCTGGCCTGAGCGCACTGAGTAGAGCTAAACCTCGCTCAGATCGACATTTAAACTCTGATAATTTTGGGCTTATCGAGGTAAACACTCTTGACCTTCTATTGTAATCGAAATTACATGTTGTTGGAATATATAGTTGAAGTATACTATATATAGAACTGAACATTATAATTGCGCAATGTCTTTGACTTAAGCTCGATAATACTTACGCAATGTCATGCGACTTAAGCCCAATTTAAAGAAGAGAATCAATCAGAATTACATAGACTCAGACATGAGACTTGTGTAGCATTACCGTAATAGAATTTGTACACGCCCGTTAGACGTATAACCCCCTCGTTGGCTTCGTAGCCTACTACGGGAGGAGAGATTTACGCTGCCATGGGGAGGTGTCGCCAATTTTCTCGTAATATTCTACGCCGATCTAAAAGATATTAATAGGCGCCAGGCCTCTATAGGTCAGAGTACTACGTGTGGAGCGATCCGCTTGACCGAGAGTGTAGCAGCATTTGCCAGGGTACTGAGCGCTTTGCTATTAGTCGATACTGCCGCGAGGTATGTGAACCTCTTCCTATCTGCTCTAGCATGATACGTGTATAACTATGTAGTACTGAGACGACAGTGTTAAATGTATTTGATTGCCTTTAAACATAAAGTGTTATAACAACTCTATGTAAATGAGAAATGCTTTGTGATTTTTAAAAGATAACCGATTTGACTTATAACCGACTTGATGTAAAAGAACCTCAAGTATTCTAAGAGATTAAGAAACCTTTTGGAAGAAGTGTATACTTGGTTTGAGAACATAAAAGTTATACCAAATTTTATGAAAAGTTAGGTGTAACGCCTAAGAGAGATAAAAAGAATGGTTTAATGGTTTAGAAGTTAAGAGACTTGACTTAATACGGACGTTTGTGTGAAACCTCATTCGCGAGTAATGAGTACTTGGTTTTTGAAGGAATAATGTTTTACCGATTTCGAAATCGTAACGTGTATCGACAAACCACCGCAGTAAGCTAATAAAGGGAAATGTATTGAATAATTAAGTATTATTAAAACCAGAGAAACCTCCATCCGCATAAGCTAAGACGAGACAAAATGATATTACATTTTCTAGATCATGGTCGCTAATAAGATTGATTATGAACAAGAATAACCTACTCGCCATGGCATATGTTACTTAATTGTTTTAAAAGAGATTAAGACATTGAACTATGAAACTTTTAAAAGAGACTTGCGTAATTAAAATTAGGCAAACCGAACCTTAGGGAAAAGAAAGGCATCAGGTTGTCTTAAAATGGTTTAAAGCATAAGGTGTTATAACAAACTTTATGGAAGTTGGTTATAATGACCTTATGAAAACAAAAGAAAGGTTTTATCATTGGTTTTAACGCGTAACTTGACTTTAAAAAAAAAAAGTATGGAAGTTGTTTTGGTTTACTTAAAGGATGTAAGTCACTCTATTTTATACTACGTATCGTGACTTTTATACAAAGAATGAATCTCTTAAAAGGAATTTAACGCGCAGAGTACTTTAGTGGTTAAAACCCGACTGGCATAAAAATGAAAGTACTTTGAGTCGTGAAACCCGCCATGCTTGTTGTTGTGAAACTTGCCTATGCTTGTTGTTGTGAAACTTGCCTACGCTTGTCGTGATAGTCTTTGTTGTGCAAGAATTGTGTTTCTATACTACCGCTGCCTCTCGATGGAGGATCGCTGACTTGTTGAGAACTTACTCGACGGACCTACAGCGATGGATAAATTCCACTCGCACGCTCCTCGCTGATAGTGTTACTTTGTTAAATCACTTTGGACATATCGACACGACGCCGTAGCGCACGCATGCTTCCACTTTGATTACCGCTTTGTTGCTTATCGTTTCCCTTCGACATACCGACACGACGCGTAGCGCATCGCATGCTTCCATTTGGAATGATGTCTTATTGTTTCCTTCGACATACCGACACGATGCGTAGCGCACGTATGCTTCCATTTGGAATGCCGCTTTATTGTTTCCTTCGACCTACCGACACGACGCGTAGCGCACGCATGCTTCCATTTGGAATGTTGTCTTATTTGTTCCTTCGACATACCGACACGACGCGTAGCGCACGTATGCTCCCATTTGGATTGCTATCTTGTTGTTATCATATCATGCATCGCCGCAGCGAGGGCGTACCCACCCGCGTGATCGATGCCGGGCGCGAGACCGAATTGATATAATCATGTGTATGCATCGTAGTTTGCTATCATACCGCTCTCCTACTTTTATAGACTATTATGATTTCGCCATGATTTTACGCTTCACATACTGTACCGCAGATCGACTCCTTCGGGGCCGCTCATGCCGCAGTAGAGTACATCTACCGCCGATCCCCGCTAGATCTCATTTCGCTTTGGGAAGCTCCGCCTTCCTGAGGCTTATCTGCTGGTATGTTACCCCGAGTCCAGAGGTTCTTGTACATTTCGTGGTACGGCGGGCCCCGTCCCGCCATAGTTGTTGTATAAATTCTAGAGGTCAGAGTAATCGCAAGGTGGTTTGTAAAAAGGATAACTGTCGTCGTATTTATGTATATATACGAAGGCAAATCGCTTGCTGGCCTGCTTATTTATTTTGTCTCTAAATTCATGTTCATGTTTTTATTTCACGATTTTCTCCGATGTCAGATCACCAGTGGTGCCCGGTAGTGCACTACCACGCCCGGTTCGGTCGTGACAAAAGTGGTATCGTGAGCGCTTAGTCCTCTGAAAGTGTCTACGCATCGTTCAGTAGTCTTGATTATCGCGTGTTGTGCACCACATCTATAATCGTGAGGCTATAGGACATTTAGGATTGGTTTCATTCTTCTCATTCCGAGATCGTGCCTTAGAGTCAGGTGACGAGTCAACCCTCTCGACGATTCCTTTCCTTTACTCTTATGCCTCCGCGCAAGGCAACCCGCCCGTAAAGGCAAGGCAACAGAGTAAGATACGAGTAGCAATGGCAGCCTCAGAGACCACAAGACTCGAGCCTCCACCCCACAGCCGCGTATGAGACGGGTTACGCGAGATGGCCCGCCACGGCCGTGGTCAGGCTGACTTGAGGATAAGCCGACGCAGCAGCCTGGCCCCAAAGAGCACCCGTAGTTCACCCCGAGCGCATAGCTTGAGATTACGGATTTTCTCGAGGTGTAACCCGCCGTAGTTTTACGGGTCGAGGCCGAGGATGATCCGCAGGAGTTCATCCGGCAGCTGCAGCGATCACGAGTGATCAAGGCATCGGAGACCGAGTCGGTGGTCCTAGGTTCGCATCGCCGCGTGATACCGCAATGATCGTTTGATTCGCGAGCCGCCCGGGAGAGCATGCACTTCCAGCCTTTGGGACGAAGTTCTCGAGGCCTTTCTTGCACATTTCGCCTCCACAGACGGCGAGGGCTCGCCGACAGATTTTTGGGGTTGCGCAGAATCCGCGCACGGCTCGGGAGTACAATGTGGAGTTCGACTCATCGCCCTGACGCCCCCGCATTAGTAGCTAGTATGGAGGATCGAGTGCACCGACATGTTACAGGCTCACGATTACCTAGCAGAGAGTTGTTCGTGTAGCTCTTCACCGCACGACATTGCCCGCACGCAGCTTATGCACTGGAGGCGAGGAGCGAGAAATCGACTAATAACCAAGGTCACAGAAGAGGCCGTAATGAAGCAGGTCCTTTGGTGACTTTCGAGGCGACCGCCAACAAAGCAGACTAGTTATGCGCCTCCGCCAAGACAGAGTGGTCCTCCACAATCTTCGTGAGCACCTGCAGTATTCGTGAGCAGTCGTGGCTCCATGGTTCAGATTTTCGAGAGCAGAGGTGTTAGCCACCGGCCACCCCTACCTCGCCAGGACTGGCCGTGGTAGACTCCACGCGTGAGTGTCGTGCTAGTCCGGAGTTTGTTTTACATGCACAGCAGGCCATTTTGGGAGAAATTGTCCGACTGTGGTAGCGCTGGTAGATAGCACGCACTACGGATCGCTATGGTTCTTCACCTCCCATAGTCGCAGATGTTCATACACCGGCCACTGAGAGGTCGCGTGGAAGTTCCCGCTTTAGCGGTCCTCAATCGCCTATTTTCGTGTATATCCTTAACCTCTAGAGTTTTGCAGATGTATTGATTATGTGATGACGTGTTTAGTGTTATGTTCTGATAGTATGCTAAAACGTGATGTAGAACTCCGTTGTGAGAAGCGGTAAGCTGAGGGTGAGAAAATGATGAACCTTAGAATATTACGCTGAGACCTTAGATGGCGCCGCCTGAGTACCGCATTTTGCAAGTCGATCCTCGCCTGAGTGCATTTTTATGCCTAGAACGCTTGCGTGATAAAACTCGGCAAGGTGTGTAATGGAAGTGGTAGCTTTCATGACCAGATAGGTAAGATTGTTCCGGACGGAACAAGAGCGTGACGCGTAGTCGGTCGGGTCAGCTACGCTGAGGCCAACCCGCGCCGTTTCAAAGCCGGGTCACTCAAGCGGTCCCGCCAGTGGTAGGTCACGAGGGCGCTTAGGCTCATGATTAGATAACCATCGATGAGTTCGTGGATATGTTCGACCGTGTCGGATCGCAAGACAGAGCGGTTAGTAAGATGACCAAGCTCGAGGTGTGACTCCAAAGTATTGGGAACCGCGACGATCAAGCGTGGTACGATACTAGAAGAGTTCGCGTCCGGAAGCGGCACGACGAGTAAGCGGCGAAGAGAACGGTGATATTTCGTGGCCGTGTGGCGTTGGCAACTTGTTAGAAGAACTTCGCTATTCGTTTCCGGTATGAACATTCGACGAATGTTTCGGCGAGGGGAGAATGTTATACCCCGTATTTCCAGAGTATGTACGCGAGGGCGACGATACAATTTGAGCCTTAAAGTTGGCTAGTTTCGAAATTTGTACACAACACCCGAAAAGGAGTCGTTCGACTAAACGCTTCAGCCTTTCAAGGGAAAATTCCGCCATGTCATTAATAATTTTTATGGATTTTTCGAGAGACTAAACATTTTGGATCAACGGAGGGCGACATGTGTCACCCTCACATCGAAGAGGTCGACGGCAATTGGCTAAGTCTTGCACGCTTTTGGTGTGAAATTTTGGTCAAGGGTTAGGTAGGATATTTTTGTGTAGATGGATAAGGTAGCACATGGCTAAATCTCGCCTTACACTTGCTATGCACTTGTCTTCATCTTCGCCATTGGTTGGCCTTCACTTGACCTATAAATACCCTCTAAGTGATGAACTTTCTTCATCCAAAAATCGAGCAATCTTTCTAAGTCTCAAACCCTCCCTCTCCCTCTTGTGATCTCGTCCACCACACACCCTCCCCTCAAGGCCCCTCGCCGAAACCCACCCTCCCTTGTAGAGGCTTGACGCGGGTACATACCCCCTAGCCTAGTTGTCTCGTATAAATACCCCTTGTTGTGGTATAGAAATACTCTCCTAGTATTGTTGTTATGTCCAAATACCTCGCCCAAATACCTTGTAGTATTCCCAAAGTTACACTTGTACAAAAGCCCGTAAAATACTATTATACTTCCTCACTACAAAAACGAAACCCTAAGTAAATCTTCACCCGTAGTTGTTATAAGTGAAGTTGGTTAGAACTTCTAAGGGTTGGTTGGAGCGGCCTGAGCGCACTTGAGTAGAGCTAAACCTTGCTCAGATCGACATTTAAACTCGATAATTTTGGGCTTATCGAGGTAAACACTCTTGACCTTCTATTGTAATCGAAATTACATGTTGGAATATATAGTCAAGTATACTATATATAGAATCAACATTATAATTGTGCGAAATGTCTTTTGACTTAAGCTCGATTAATACTTACGCAATGTCTCGCGACTTAAGCCTCAATTTAAAGAAGAGAATCGAATCAGAATTACATAGATCAGACAAGAGACTTGTGTAGCATTACCGTAATAGAATTTGTACACATCCTGTTAGACGTAGCAACCCTCGTTGGCTTCGTAGCCTACTCGATAGAGGAGATTTACGCTGCCATGGGGAGGTGCCGCGAATTTTCTGAGAATATTCTACGCCGATCTAAAAGATATTAATAGCGCCAGGCCTCTATAGGTCAGAGTACTACGTGGAGTGATCCGCTGACCGAGAGTGTAGCGCATTTGGTCAGTACTGAGCGCTGCTATTAGTCGATACTGTCGCGAGGTACGCGAACCTCTTCCTATCCGTTCTAGCATGATACGTGTATAACTATGTAGTACGAGACGCATTAGTGTTAAATGTATTTGATTGCCTTTAAACATAAAGTGTTATAACAACTCTATGTAAATGAGAAATGCTTTGTGATTTTTAAAAGATAACCGATTTGACTTATAACCGACTTGATGTAAAAGAACCTCAAGTATTCTAAGAGATTAAGAAACCTTTTGGAAGAAGTGTATACTTGGTTTGAGAACTTAAAAGTTATACCACTTTATGAAAAGTTAGGTGTAACGCCAAGAGAGATAAAAAGAATGGTTTAATGGTTTAGAAGTTAAGAGACTTGACTTAATACGGATGTTTGTGAAACCTCATTCGTGAGTAATGAGTACTTGGTTTTTGGAAGTAATAATGTTTTACCGATTTCGAAATCGTAACGTATCGACAAACCATCGCAGCTGCTAATAAAGGGAAATGTATTGAATAATTAAGTATTATTAAAACCAAGAGAAACCTCCATCCGCATGTAAGCTAAGATGAGACAAAATGATATTACATTTTCTAGATCATGGTCGCTTAATAAGATTGATTATGAACAAGAATAACCTACTCGCCATGGCATATGTTACTCAATTGTTTTAAAAGAGATTAAGACATCGAACTATGAAACTTTTAAAAGAGACTTGCGTAATTAAAATTAGGCAAACCGAACCTTAGGGAAAAGAAAGGCATCAGGTTGTCTTAAAATGGTTTAAAGCATAAGGTGTTATAATGCCTTTATGGGAAGTTGGTTATAATGACCTTATGAAAACAAAAGAAAGGTTTTATCATCGTTTTAACGTGGTAACTTGACTTTAAAAAAAAAGTATGGAAGTTGTTTTGGTTTACTTAAAGGACGTAAGTCACTCTATTTTATACTACGTATCGGTGACTTTTATACAAAGAATGAATCTCTTAAAAGGAATTTAACGCTACAGAGTACTTTAGGTTAAAACCCGACCTTGGCATAAAAATGAAAGTACTTTGAGTCATGGTGAAACCCGCCATGCTTGTTGTTGTGAAACTCGCCTATGCTTGTTGTTGTGAAACTTGCCTACGCTTGTTGTGATAGCCTTTGTTGTGCAAGAATTGTGTTTCTATACTACCGCTGCCTCGATGGAGGATCGCTGACTTGTTGAGAACTTACTCGACGCGGACCGCAGCGACGGATAAATTCCACCGCACGCCTCGCTGATAGTGTTACTTTGTTAAATCACTTTCGACATATCGACACGACGCGAGCGCACGCATGCTTCCACTTTGATTACCGCTTGTTGCTTATCGTTTCCCTTCGACATACCGACACGACGCGTAGCGCACGCATGCTTCCATTTGGAATGATGTCTTATTGTTTCCTTCGACATACCGACACGACGCGTAGCGCACGCATGCTTCCATTTGGAATGCTGTCTTATTGTTTCCTTCGACCTACCGACACGACGCGTAGCGCACGCATGCTTCCATTTGGAATGTTGTCTTATTTGTTCTTCGGCATACCGACACGACGCGTAGCGCACGTATGCTCCCATTTGGATTGCTATCTTGTTGTTATCATATCATGCATCACGGCAGCCGGCGGCGTACTCCACGCAGATTGATGCTGGGGCGAGACCCCGAATTGATATAATCATATGCCAGATGCATCGTAGTTTGCTATCATACCGCTCCTCGCTTATAGACTATTATGATTTCGCCATGATTTTACGCCACATACTTGGTACCGCAGATCGACTCCTTCGGGCCGCTCATGCCGCAGTAGAGTACATCTACCGCCGATCCTCGCGCTAGATCTCATTTCGCTGGGAAGCTCCGTTTCCTTCTGAGGCTTATCTGCTGCATGCTACCCCGAGTCCGTAGGTTCTGTACATTCGTGGTACGGCGGCCCCGTCCCGCCATAGTTGTTGTATAAATTCTGTAGGTCTGTAGCACCGCAAGGTGGTTTGTAAAAGGATAACTGTCGGGTATTTATGTATATATACGATGAAGGCAACTGCTTGCTGGCCTGCTTATTTATTTTGTCTCTAAATTCATGTTCATGTTTTTATTTCACGATTTTCTCTCGATGTTGTATCACCAGGTGCCCGGTAAGGCACCACCACGCCCGGTTCGGTCGTGACAAATATCACGTATTAGAATTGAATCATACCACAAGTAGGCGGTTTAAAAGAAGAATAATCAAATCAGATTTACATAGGACTGCTTTTCACGAGACTTATATAGCTCACCGCAGGGAAGTCGCCCAACTTTCCATAGAATTGTGAACCTCCGCTTAGAATGACCTTCGAGTAGTCTTTGATAGATATTTGTGACTATTATAGTCGACTCTCGCGCATATTCAACTCATGTGGTTTTCACTGGTATGTATGTGATTCTTCCTAAAGCATGATATTTTACAATATATATAGTACTAGACGCATACGTGTTAAATAAAATATAACTACGGCAATGTCTTTGACTTAAGCCCGACAACACTTACGGAATGCCTCACGCTTAAGCCCGAATAATAAAGATCCAAAGCATTTCAAAAGAATAATCAATCATTTTTAATGTAAGAGAACTAATTGGTTTTTAAACGTGTTTAAGAGTTATACTAGCCTTACGGGAAGTTAAGTATAACCACTTAAGATTGATAAAAGAAACAGCTTGCCTATGTATTTATAATGCATTTATATTGAATTGTGAAAAGAATAATAAGATGGTTTGATAAGTAGACATGATATGATGCTACGTGTGTTAGTGTCTTGTAACGCTTGTGAAAAAGAGCATTCTTGTGTGCTTATGTTGTTTAACGATAAGTTCGTTAGGTTAGTGTAACATCACTCACCTCTTGACATATTACACGGGGTTGTCGCCTCCGACGCGGTAGACTCACGCGTCCGGGACCATGATTCGAGAATACCTCACGCGGTCCAAGGGACCTATGCGAGCTACGGAGTTCCGTGTTAGTGCGGGTTATACCTCACGCGTTTACGTGGCTATGCGGACGACGCAGTCCAGACGATGTCGAGGAGTAGCACCCGACGCG
This sequence comes from Przewalskia tangutica, assembly GCA_029844215.1. Taxonomy (NCBI): domain Eukaryota; kingdom Viridiplantae; phylum Streptophyta; class Magnoliopsida; order Solanales; family Solanaceae; genus Przewalskia; species Przewalskia tangutica. Next base: position 107,665 of record JAQGDG010000404.1, read on the forward strand.
GTTATATACCCTACGCGCCTACGTGATTGGCCTATGCGACTACGGAGTCCGTGATTAGGCTTGCATGGTGATACTACGCAATTGGCCCTCGCTGATCATTCGCAGCCTAGAAAAGACTCATAGCTTACCTATCACGCTTCGTTTGCGGATGCGCACTATGCGCGTTTCTCGTTGTTTCATACATACTTGCAAAACTGCTTTTGAAATGATATGTTTCATTTAAGTATTTTACGCTTCATATACTTAGTACCGTTGTATCGACTCCTTCGGGCCGCGCTCATGCCGCAGGTGGCAAGCAGTGCTAGATCCACATTCTTAGATCTCTACGCTGCGCCGAGCTCCATCTTTTCCTGAGGCTCTACTTTTGGGTATGATCTCCTGTAGATAGTTTTGTATGCCAGGTATGGCGGGCCCCGTCCCGCCATAGTTGTATATTTCCTAGAGGTCTGTAGTCATGTTGTACAAAGGTCGGATGAATCGCTAAATCATGTTTATATATATATGCCGAAAGGCGATGTTTTCTCGCATAAACCGTGGTCTTATTTTATAAAATGTTTCATGTCTTGCTTTATATTTCCGCCGACACTCGATGTATGACTACTTGGGTGCTCCCTAAGGCACCGCCACGCCCGAACGGTCGCGATGCTTCTACGCGAAGCATAACGGTGCAGGAAAGAAATACGCTAGAGGGTCCAACTTACAACACATTTCTAAGGCACGATCTCGTGAGTGAGAAGAGTAGAAACCAATCCTAAATATCCTATAGCCTCCTCGATTATTGATGTGCACAACACACCGATAATCAAGACTTCATCGATACTGGTCAGACACTTTCCGAGGATTAATCGCTCGATACCACTTTTGTCACGACTCGCCCGGCCCGTGGATCGTGCCTTACCCGCACCCCAAAGAGTCATACATCGAGTAATCACGAATATAAAATAACCAAGATATGAAACAAGATAAATTGAGACACGATATTCAAGAAAGTTACCTTTCTGCATAAATAATAATAACAACTCTTTCAAAATGAATAGCTTTAATCCTTTCTTTACAAACCCCGCCACAACAAGATTTACTGCACTTACGAATGATATGATAACAACGACGGATGGTTCGCCATACCCTCGAATGTAAGCACCTACAACAACAGTGGACTATACCAAGATAAGCCTCCGAGGAACGGAGCTTCCCAAACGCTGAATCGTGACCCTAAGAGCGAGGATCAACGATCGCGTACTTTACTCATGCAGATGAAAGCAACAAGGAGGTCAAGACAAAGAGTAAAGTATGTGAAACATGAAGATATCAGAATGAAATCATAGTAGTCTATAGAAAGGTGAGACATGTATGATAACCAAACTACGCTCACAATAAATAAGCCATGTCTAGTCGTGACTCACGCCTCAAGTCATCATTCCAATATAACAACGGGTCTCACGCCACAACATCAATCATGCCCGTGGAATACCTTCCTCACCGCCATAATAACGATAGAAAAGCACCAAGGAATACATACGAACAACAGTCCCACTGTGTCCAAATAAAACAAAGACAGGTAAGTACGAAGGCATAGCCGACATTAACACCCACAAGATTAACAAGGTCATAAATCAGATCATGATATATGTCTAGACCGTCACATGATCAAAGCTGGTCGCCGCTCGCAATATCAAATGTGCGCTGCCTAGCCCCGAACTCCCCGCAGCGATAGGCCAATCTCATAGGCCCGCATGAGGTATAACCCCGCATCGAGGGTAGCTACTCCGCATCGCTCGACTCGCAGTCCGCACGCCACATGCATCGCATGACCATAAAGGCCGCACACTAACCCGAACTCGTAGCTCCGCATAGGCCCCGGACCCGCATGAGGTATTCTCAATCACGTCCTGCATCGCCGAAGTCTACCCCGCATCGGAGGGCGCTTAACCCCGAAACACGCGAGTGGTATAATACCAACATAACGCTTTATCGCTTAAACAACATAAGCACAATCAAGGGAAAACCCTTTACACAAACATCACGTATGCTATCACACGTAGATCCTAATATGATTACTTATCAAATCAACACGAAGGTATTACAAGGCTATCACAAACCAATACAATCAAGTTATTCACACATAAGGTACTTTCTACTATATGATTAACGAGATCGGGTTTTTATCCCCAAAGTACTTATACAATAACTCTTTAAAGATATGTTACTTTCACAAAAGTCACACAATACCCGTAGTATATAAAAATAGAGTGATTATCTTTTGAAGTAAATCAAAACACTTCTCTTAGTAAAACCAAGTAACAACATTTCTTTTCAAACGTCCAAGTTTGCCTAATTTCAACTGTTCACGTTTCTTATTTTAGAAAGGTTTCGTAGTTCCTAGCCTTATTTATTTAAGAATATAATTCTCTTTAAACCATCCGAGAAACATAAGCCTTATATGCGAGTAGGATATTCTTGTTTATAACAATCTTATTACAAAGAACATGACCTAGAAATATCATTTTGTCTCATCTTAGCTTCTATGCAGATGGAAGTTTCTACCGGTTTTAATAATACTTAATCACAAAACATTTCCTTTTATTAACGCCGCAGTTGGTTTGTCGATACACATTCTCGATTTCCAAATCAAGAAACATTCTTAAGCCGCTATACCTAACTTCCCATAAAGCTAGTATAACTCTTAAGTTTTCAAAACCAAGTATTACTTCAAGTTCTTTATTAACACATAACAAGCCGCTTATAGTTCAAATCGCTACCTTTTAAAAACACAAGTATTTTCTTACCAACATAAAGTTGTTATAACCAACTTCCCATAAAGTCGTTATAACACTTTATGTTTTAAACCAATCAAATACATTTAGCACACGACGCCTACCGCACTACATAGTTCACACATATCATGCTAGAAGAGATAGGAAGAGGTTCACATACCTCGCGATTTAGTATCGACTAATAGCAAAACGCCCAAGTACTCTCCAATCGCTTGGCCACTCCTTAAGCCAAGTAGATCGCGCCATACGTAGTACTTCAACCTATAAGGCCACAAGGCGCTTTATTAACATTTAGATCCCTTCAGAGAACATTCTACGTAAAATTCGCAAGACTCTCCCCGCAATAGCAGAAATCTCCTCTTTCTATCTGGCCGGCCATCAAGCCAACCAAGGGGTTCATACATCTAACCTGACGCACAATTCTACCTCACGTAAAATCTACACAAGTTCATCAGAATACACCCCTATGTAAATACAGCTCAAGATTTCTTCTTCAAAAGGTTTCTTATTATTCAAAGCTTAAGTCAAAAGACATTGCCGATAACAACGCTCAGTTCTATATATAGTATACTTCAACTATATAGTCTAACAATCATGTAATCTCCAATTACAATAGAGGACAAGATATTTACCTCGATAAGCCCATAATTATCCGAGTTTAAATGTCGATCCCGAGCAAGGTTTAGCTCCTATTCACAAGGCCCCGACTCGCCTCCAAACAACCCTTAGAAGTTCTAACCAACTTCTACTTATAACTTCAACTACTAAGAAGATTTACTTAGGGTCTCGGTTTTGGACTGACGGGAAGTATAATAGTATAACTGGCTTTTTGTAAAGGTATAACCTTAGAATACTACAAGGTATAAGGCTAAGGTAATTGGGCATTATAACAATACTTTGAGAGTATTTCTACCAAGAGTGGGTGTTTTATACGAGACAACTAGGCTAGTGGAGTACCCACGCCACACTACTAGGAGTGGGAGGGCTCTCGCCAAGGGGAGTGGGATGGCGTTCGACGACAACACTCCTAACAGCGGGGGAGGATTTTTAACACTTAGAGATTTGTAGAATGGATGAAGAAGTCATCAAAGAGGGGGGTATTTATAGGTCTAGCAAAGGCCAACCAATGGCCAAGGTCTTGCCAAGTGGAAGGCACGTGTAGGCCAAGATCTTGCCAAGTGCACCTTATCCATCTACCACAAAATATCCTACCAACCCTTGACCAAACAATGGCCATTTCGCCCACTCAACCGCCCACAACGCGTTTCCAACGAGAGGGTGCCAAGTGGCGCCTCTGTTGGTCCAAAATGTTTCGCCTCGTAAAAATCCGCAAAAATTAAAAATGACATAGCCGGAATTTTCCCTACGAAAGTCGTGGAAAACGCTTTCGCCGAAAAACGACTCTAACCGTGTCAGGCACAAAAATAAATCGCCAAGCTTATTCTCAAGTTCAAATTTTTCTACGACGCCCCACGCATATACTCAAAATACGGGTATAACAACAGGCGTAGTTGTAAAAGGGATGTAATCGCTCGATTTACGCTTATATATATATGCCGAAAGGCAACTTTTCTCGATAATCGTTTCATATTTCATGTCTTATTTTATATTCCGCCGACACTGATGATGTCTACTGGGTGCCCGGTAAGGCACCACCACGCCCGGTTCGGTCGTGACAAAAGTGGTATCGAGCGCTTAATCCTCTGGTGTCTACAGATCGCATCTAGTAGAGTTCGATTATCGCGTGTTGTGCACCACACCAATAATCGTGAGGCTATAGGATATTTAGGATTGGTTTCATTCTTCTCACTCGAGATCGCTTAGAGCCGCGCTATAAGTTGGACCTCTAACGATTTCTTTCCTCACCGCTATGCCTCCGCAGAAGGCAACCCGCCCAGAGGGCAAGGCAAATGAGGAGTCGCGAGCAGAGCACAAAGGGGTTACGAGGCACAGCCCAATCATCACCTAGGTGGTGTTTCATTCGGGAGTTCTCGAGATCGCCACCCCAAAGAGAGTTTAGCACGGCGGCAGCAGCTCCATCGCGCCATGACATTTACACCTTCTGGCCCACGACCAAGAGCAAAGAATAGATTGCAAAGAGACGACTGTTACTAGCTGTGGAGTTAGCAACCATAGGTATATTATGGATCGATTATCACGGTCTTGATGACTATCTAAGCGGGGTTGTGCAAGAGTAGCTCTTCAAAGCTCGAGCATGGCTCGTACGGGCTTATGCGCGCAGCAGCCGAGAAACGTAGAGATCGACAGATTAATCAAGCGACAAGCAGAGGCCGATCGGCAGGTCCTTTGTAACTTTCGAGGCGACCTTCTCGCCAGCAGATCGTTATGCACCTCCGCCAGCAGAGTGGTCCTCCGCTGCACTTCGTGACGCTCGAGGTATGCCGAGTTGGTCGAGCTCCAGGCTTTCGATTTACAGATACACGAGGTTCCAAACCCGGATTCAATTTTCCTCGCATCACAATGGTGGCAGCGCCATCCCGAATGTCGCTTTTTGTCGACGCTGTTTTACCGCGCCGCCGTGGTCATGTGTCGGAAGGATGTCCTAGTAGGAAGGATGCAAGTAGAGGACTCAACCTACCGCATCGCCACGGATTCGGTTCTGAGAGGAATGGGTGCTAGCTGCAGTGAGGCCACCCCACCCTACAAGTGGCGCTGTGGTAAGTATCATTGTGAGAGTGTCGCACTTCTTCGACAACTTGTTTTGCTTCGCGACAGCAGGCCATTTTATGAGGAATTGTCCACCGCAGGTGGCGCTGATATAGACTCAACCTTCGTGATCAAGCTGGGTTCCACCTTCCTAAGCTACACACCGGGCAGGATTGATTAGAACGACAGAGGGGAGTGAAGCAGTAGATACAGGTACATCCTTAACCCTCTAGAGATTAGTATGTAAGATGAGTATATCTTAAGTGTTATATTCTGATAGCATTGTGTAAATTGTGATTAGAAATCATGGTTAGTTAAAAGGGTAAGATTGGGGATAGGAAAAGTGTGAGCCTTAGAGTTTTATACGTAGAGACCTTAGAGGCAAGGCCATCTCGAGTAAAAGATTTATTTTATGTTTGACCCTTATCAGAGTGCATAGTGAGCTATGTCTGTGTGATAAGTCCCGGAGTGGTATGAAATGAAAGAGGGTAGTTGATCTAAGAAGACCACTAGGTTTTCGTAACTTGATTAGTAAGATTGTTCCGGATCGGGGAACAAGAGTTTTGCGCGATAGCGGGTCTGGCTGAGGACCGATCGCGGGTCAACCCGCGCCCGCATTGTGCGGGGCTTCGAGGTGGTCCCGCCAGCGCGGGTCACGAGGTGTTAGGCCCAGTTTAGTTAACCATCGCACGAAGTTCGTGGACGCGCTTGACCGCAGGTCGGGCCGATAGGTAAGCCCATCTTGTCTTTTAGCCAAGACCGCTTACTCGGCAGGTTACGCGTGATGTTATATCGTAAAGGTTGTAAGGTCGCACGAGGTGCCTACTTCCACCTTATGACAGCGGAGCCTGTGTTACAAATTGCTTTTCGAAGTTTTACCAGCAGGTTGTGAACTCAGTAGTCTCGTGACGCATTCATCCTCGCCGTTGTTTGATTTCGTGGTAGTCAGGATTGTTGCCTCCGCTGAGGAGTGTTTTAACTACCATTTCGGTTCTGATATTGCCTAACGGCCTTGTAGGCGGAAGTGTAAGTTCGGGTCGATTGGTTTGATGTTGGCAAGGTTCAGATAGTTGGTTCATACTTGTTTCAGGACGTGGATAAAGCCTATCCAGAGAGGTTACCGACACCGTAGTCACCGTGTCGGCGATAATCGACGCCGACACTTGAAGTTCAAAGTCGACGGCCGGTATTCTGAAAGTACCACCCCGAAAGCGGTGTGACGAGTTTTGGAAAACAGAGGAAACTTAGCCGGTGTACTTGGAGCGCTTTGATCATGTGAAGAATAGGCCAAAGTTGCCTATAAGTTAGCTTTGCCGTCCGACGCAGAGGCGGCACGTCCGGCCTTTCATGTTGTTATGTGCGAAAAGCATCTGAGATCCATCCAGAGTGTTCCCGCTAACGATGACCAAGTCGAGATAGTAACCGAGATTTGGAGATCAAGCAAGAATGTAAATGTGGTGTTATGAGACGTAGTTCGAGTGTACGGAAGGGTACGACGAGTAAGTGGAAGAAGCGAGCATGTGTTAAGAACATAGATGTGATCATTTTGTTTGTAAAGAGAAGGTGTGAATGAGTGTCTTTTAGACCTCGAGGAGCTTTTGTTATACTAGAGGTGATTCCTCGTGGACTTGGGTTAAAGTATTACGCGTGTGTAAATTTGTGGCCAGGTGTGGCATTGGCAACTTGTTTAAGTTAAGAGGAACTTTATCGTTATTTGTATGTACGTAAGGACGTACGTACGAAAATTTAAGCCTTAAGTTAGGCATAGGACGAAATTTGTGCACAACCCCCGAAAAGAATCGTTTTTCGACGAAACGTTTTACAAAACTTGCGAAGGGAAAATTACGGCTATGTCATTTATAATTTTTGCGGATTTTTCCGAGAGATGAAATATTTTGGACCAACGGAGGTGATACGTGTCACCTCAAAGTGGACGTTATTGTGGGCGTCTTCTTGCACGATTTGTGGGTCAAGGGTTGGTAGGATATTTGTGATATTTTTGTGTGGTAGATGGATAAGGTACACTTGCCCAAATCCTCACCCTACACTTGCCCACCACTTGGCTTGATCTTGGCCATTGGGTTCCCTATAAATAACCCCCCTTGGTTGAAGACTTCTTCTTCCCCAAACTGTTTTCTAAGTCTTGAAAATCCTCCCCTTCGTGGCTCTCGCCCCAGAGCACCCTCCCTTTGTGAGGCCCCTGGCCGAGATATATCCCCTCCCAGTGGTGCTAGCCAAACACACCCCTCTTGAGTTGTTCTCGTAAAAATACCCCCCCCCCTCTTGGTAGAAAATACTCTCCAAGTATTGTTACTATTTCAAAATACCTTAGCCTTATACCTTGTAGTATTCCAAGGTTACACCTATACTAAAAGCCCAGAAATACTATTATACTTCCCTTCAGTCACAAAAACGAAACCCTAAGGAAAATCTTCATAGTCGGTTGAAGATACAAGAAGTTGCGTAGAACTTCTAAGGGTTGTTTGAGCGGTCGAGCGCCTGCAGAGCAGAGCTAAACGCTGCTCAGATCGACATTAAAACTTGGATAATTTTGGGCTTACCGAGGTAAATACTTTGTCCTTCTATCAGAATTGGAAATTACATACCGTAGTAGTACATAAATGAGTATAAGATATGTAGGATGGTATAAGAGAAGAGAATTGAATCAAATCACATCGTAAGAATATTAAAGAGTTAAGATTAAATCAGATTTACATAGGATCGTATTTACAGAGACTTGTGTAGTTTGACTGCAGTGAAGTCACGCCAATTTTTCCGTAGAATCTTGTATCTAGATTTATTCTACCGAGTAGTCTAGACATTGATAGACTTGTATAACCGCTATAGGTCAAGCATCGCGAGTAGCGATTCTACTCGACTGTGGAAAAGGCTAGCAGGATTACAAGATTTTGGAGCTATTTGCTAATAAGAGATAAATCGTCAGCAGGTATGTGATTCTTCCTATCCTCTCGAGCATGATATTTTAAAAGAATGTATATATAGTACGGTAGACGTACGTGTGTTAACTGAACGTGGTTTTACTCCGATGTCTTTAGACTTGAGTTTTAAATAATAAGAATCTTGAAGTATTTCAAAAGAGTTAAGAAACCTTTTTGAAAGAAGAGTAATACTTGGTTTTAAAAGCTTAAGAGTTATACTAGCTTTATGGGAAGTTAGGTATAACGACTTAAGAGAGATAAAAAGAATGGTTTATTGATTTTAGAAGTTAAGAGACTTGATCTTAAAAGATAAGAGACTTGACTTAATTAAATTAATATGAATTTTTTTAAAAAGTGTGAAACCTCATTCGTGAGTAATGAGTACTTGGTTTTCAAAAGGATAATGTTTTACCGATTTCGAAATCGTAATAAGTATCGAACGAACCACCGCAGTTAATAAAGGGAAATGTATTGACTAATTAAGTATTATTAAAACCAAGAGAAACCTCCATCCGCATGTAAGCTAAGATTAGACAAATGATATTACATTTCCTAGATCATGGCTGCTTTAATAAGATTGTTATAAACAAAAATAACCTACTCACACATAAGGCATATGTTTTTCAAATTGTTTAAAAGAGAATTATCTTATTACGTGATTAAGACTATGAACTACGAAACCTTTCGAAAATGAGAAACTTGAGTATTTGAAACTAGGGAAACTTGAACGTTTGGAAAAGAATATTGTTACTTGATTTTACAAAGAGAAGTGTTTTGGTTTACTTAAAAAGGTAGTCACTCTATTTTTATACTACGGGTATTGTGTGACTTCTGTGAAAACGGATCTTTAAAAGAGTTAATGTATGAAGTACTTTGGGGATAAAAACCCAAACTTGTTAACATAAAGTAGAAAGTACCTGGTGTGAATAACTTGATTGTGTTGGTTTGTGATAGCCTTGTAATACTTTCTTGTTGATTTGATAAGTAAACATGTTAGGATGCTACGTGTGTTAGTATCTTGTGATGTTTGTGTAAAGGGGTTTCCTTGTCAGGCTTATGTTGTTTAATGATGTCGTTGTGTTAGTATTATATCACTCACCTCTTGACATGATACCGGGTTGTCGCCTCCGACGCGGGTAGACTCAAAGCGCGGTCTAGGACCATGATTCGAGAATACCTCACGCGGGTCCAGGGACCTATGCGAGCTACGAGTTCCGTGTTAGCGCGCCTTGTGGTCACGCGGTCTTCATGTGGAAATGCGGATCGCGAGTCGAGGACAACGCCGGAGTAGCACCGACGCGGGTTATACCTCACGCGGCCTACGCAGTGGCCTACGCGAGTCGCGGAAGTTCCAGGATTAGACGCGCACATTTGATATCGCGCGAGTGGCCGCCTTCGATCATGGCGGTCTAGACAGCACTCGTGATACGCTTTATGACCGCTGGTACTGGGTTTTAGTAGTCGCCATGCCTTCGCATTTACCCCGCACGGTTTTATTATGACACGCGGACTCGTGTTCATGTGGTATTCCTTGGTGCTTTTATATCATAGATCGCCAGCAGGAGGAAGGTATTCCACGCATGATTGATGTCGGGCGAGACCCATAGTTATATTTGAGTGATGACTTTGAGGGCGCGAGTCTCGACTTGACATGATCGCTATTTATCAGGAATCGTAGTTTGGTTATCATACATGTCTCCCGCTTATATAGCCTACTATGATTTCATTTACGTATTTTCGCCACATACTTGGTACTGTATCGACTCCTTCGGGCCGCTCATGCCGCAGTAGAGGTACACCAGCTTGTTGATCCTCGCCATGTGGTCACGTCAACAGGGAAGCCCGCTTTCCGAGGCTTATCACGTATAGTCCTCGCCGTCAGTAGATACTTACATTCGTGGTACGCGGGCCCCGTCCCGCCATTGTTGTCATATCATTCTTAGAGGTCCGTAGTATCGCTGGGCGTAGTTGTAAAAGGGATGTAAATCGTCAATTTACGCTTATATATATACGCCGAAGGCAACTTTTCTCGATAATCGCTTCATATTTCATGATTGTTTTATATTCCGCCGACACTGATGTATGTCTACTGGGGTGCCCGGTAAGGCACCATTCACTGCCCGTTCGGGTCGTGACAAAAGTGGTATCGTGAGCGCTTAATCCTCTAAGGTGTCTACAGACCGTATCTAGTAGAGTTCGATTATCGCGTGCAGGCACCACACCAATAATCGTGAGGCTATAGGATATTTAGGATCGTTTCATTCTTCTCACTCAGATCGTGCTAGAGCTGCGTATAAGTCGACCCTCTAACGATTTATTTTCCTTACCGCTATGCCTCCGCATAAGGCAACCCGGCCCAGAGGACAAGGCAATGGCGAGCCGCGAGCAGAGCACGAGGGTTACGAGGCACAGCCCAATCATCACCTGGGTGGTGTTTCATTCGGGAGTTCTCACGACATCGCCAAATTTCAAAGAAGTTTAGCACGGCGGCAGCAGCCTCCGCGCCATGACATTTACACCTTCGCCCACGACCAAGAGCGTAAAGAATAGATTGCAAAAGACGACCTCATTATCTAGGAGTTAGCAACTGCAGGTATATTATGGATCGATTTATCACGGTCTTGACGACTATCTAAGCGAGGGTTGTGCAAGAGTAGCTCTTCAAAAGCCGAGCATGGCCCGTACGGCTTACGCGCAGCAGTCGAGAAACGAGAGATCGGCATTAATCAAGGACAGCGTAAGAGGCCAATCGGCAGGTCCTTTGGTAACTTTCGAGGCGACCTTCTCGAAGCAGATCGTTATGCACTCCGCCAAGTGCAGTGGTCCTCCACGCACTTCAGACGCTCGAGGTACGCCGAGTTGGTCGAGCTCCGTGGCTTTCGATTTACAGATACACGAGGTTCCAAACCCGATTCAATTTTCCTCAATAATCACAACAGGGCGCGCCATCCCGGAATGTCGCTTTTTGTCGACGCTTGTTTTACTCGCGCCGCCGGCCACATGTGTCGAAAGGATGTCCTAGTAGGAAGGATGCAAGTAGAGGACTCAACCTACCGATCGCCATGATTCTGGTTCGAGAGGAAGGGTGCTAGCTGAGAGGCCACCCCACCTCGTGGCCGCTGGGTAAGTATCATTGCGGAGAGTGTCGCATTCTTCGACAACTTGTTTTGCTGGCGACACAGGCCATTTTGCGAGGAATTGTCCGACCAGAGGTGGCGCGGATATAGAGACTCAACCTTCAGGATCAGTGGCTAGTTTGTCACCTTCCTGCTTACGCACAAATGCAAGGATTGATTAGAACGACAGAGGGGAGTGAAGCAGTAGATACAGGTACATCCTTAATCCTCTAGAGATTAGTATGTAAGATGAGTATATCTTAAGTGTTATATTCTGATAGCATTGTGTAAATTGTGATTAGAAATCAAGGTTAGTTAAAAGGGTAAGATTGGGGATAGGAAAAGTGTGAGCCTTAGAGTTTTATACGTAGAGACCTTAGAGGCAAGGCCATCTCGAGTAAAAGATTTATTTTATGTTTGACCTTTATCAGAGTGCATAGTACACGTGAGATATGTCCGTGATAAGTCCCGAGTGGTATGAAATGAAAGGGTAGTTGATCTAAGAAGACCACTAGGTTTTCGTGAATTTGATTAGCGAGATTGTTCCGGACGGAACAAGAGTTTTCGCGCGATATGGTCCGCCGAGGACCGATCGCGTCAACCCGCGCCCGCATTGTGGTGGTCGCTGAGGTGGTCCCGCCAGTGGTGGGGTCACGAGGTGTTAGGCCCGTGTTTAGTTAACCATCGCACGAGCTCGTGGACGCGTTTGACCGCAGGCTCCGCCGATAGTGGTCACCATCTTGTCTTTTAGCCAAGACCGCTTACTTACAGAGGTTACGCGCGATGTTATATCGTAAAGGTTGTAAGGTCGCACGAGGTGCCTACTTCCACCTTATGACAGCAAGCGGAGCCTGTGTTACTACCGCTTTCTTTTCGAAGTTTTACCAGCAGGTTAGGAACTCAGCGAGTCTCCTCAGACGCATTCATCCTCGCCGCTGTTTGGATTTCGTGGTAGCCGCGAGGATTGTTGCCTCCCGTTGAGGAGTGTTTTTAACTACCATTTCAATGTTCTGATATTGCCTTACGAAGCCTTGTAGGGCGAAGTGTAAGTTTTGGCCGATTGGTTTGATGTTGGCGTTCGATAGTTGGTTCATACTTGTTTCAGGACGTGGATAGCGGCCTATCCAGAGAGGTTACCGATGTACCGTAGTCAATGTAAGTCGTATGGATAATCGACGCCGACACTTGAAGTTCAGTTGACGGCCGGTATTCTTGAAAGTACCACCCTAAGCGTGTGACGAGTTTTGGAAAACAGAGGAAACTTAGCCCGAGGTACTTGAGCGCTGATCATGTGAAGAATAGGCCAGTTGCCTATAAGTTAGCTTTGTCGTCCGACGTAGAGGCGGTACGTCCAGCTTTCATGTTGTTATGTGCGAAAAGTATCTGAGATCCATCCAGAGTGTTCCCGCTAATGATGACCAAGTTGAGATAGTAACCGAGATTTGGAGATCAAGCAAGAATGTAAATGTGGTAAGTTATGAGACAGTTCGAGTGTACGGAAGCGGTACGACGAGTAAGGAAGAAGCGAGCATGTGTTAAGAACATAGATGTGATCATTTTGTTTGTAAAGAGAAGATGTGAATGAGTGTCTTTTAGACCTCGGGAGGGAGCTTTGTTATACTAGAGGTGATTCTCTCGACTTGGGTTAAAGTATTACGCGCGTGTAAATTTCAGGCCAGCGTGGCATTGGCAACTTGTTTGCTAAGAGGAACTTTATCGTTATCTCAGATCGAGAAGGAACATTCGACGAATGTTTCTAAGGAGGGGAGAATGTTATACCCCAGATTTCCGCAGTATGTACGTAAGGACGCACGCATTTAAATTTTAAGCCTTAAGTTAGCATAGATATAAATTTGTGCACAACCCCTAAAAGAATCGTTCGACTAAACGCTTTACAAAACTTCATGCGAAGGAAAATTACGGCTATGTCATTTATAATTTTGCGGATTTTTCCGAGAGATGAAATATTTTGGACTAACGGAGGGTGACATGTGTCACCTCAAAGTGGACGTTATTGTGGGCGCCTTCTGCACGATTTGTAGGTCAAGGGTTGGTAGGATATTTGTGATATTTTTTTGTGGTAGATGGATAAGGTACACTTGCCCAAATCCTCACCCTACACTTGCCCACCACTTGGCTTGATCTTGGCCATTGGGTTCCCTATAAATAACTCCTTGGTCAAGACTTCTTCATCCACAAAATGTTTTCTAAGTCTTGAAAATCCTCCCCTTTCATCATAGCTCTCGCCCCAGAGCACCCATCCCCTTTGCGAGGCCCCTTGGCCGAGAGATATCCCCTCCTAGTGGTGCTAGCCAAATACACACCCCTCTTGAGTTGTTCTCGTAAAATACCCCCTCTTGGTAGAAAATACTCCAAGTATTGTTACTATTCCAAAATACCTTAGCCCTATACCTTGTAGTATTCCAAGGTTACCCCTATACTAAAAGCCCAGAAATACTATTATACTTCCCTTCAGTCACAAAAACGAAACCCTAAGGAAAATCTTCATAGTCGGTTGAAGTATTAAGAAGAAGTTGCGTAGAACTTCTAAGGGGTGTTTGAGCGGATTGAGCGCCTGCAGCAGTGAGCTAAACGTTGCTCAGGATCGACATTAAAACTTGGATAATTTTGGGCTTACCGAGGTAAATACTCTTGTCATTCTATTTAATTGGAAATTACATACTGTAGTAGTATAGAAATGAGTATAAGATATAGAAGGATGGTATAAGAGAAGAGAATTGAATCAAATCACATCAAGAATATTAAAGAAGTTAAGATTAAATCAGATTTACATAGATCGTATTTACAGAGACTTGTAGTTTGACTGCAGGAAGTGTTGCCCAATTTTTCTCAGAATCTTGTATCTAGATTTATTCTACCGAGTAGTCTAGACATTGATAGACTTGTATAACCGTTATAGGTTCAAGTATCGCGAGTAGCGATTCTACTCGGGTGGAAAAGGCTAGCAGGATTACAAGATTGGAGCTATTTGCTAATAGTCGATAAATCGTCGCGAGGTATGTGATTCTTCCTATCCTCTCGAGCATGATATTTTAAAAGAATGTATATATAGTATGGTAGACGACGCGTGTTAACCGAACGTGGTTTTACTCCGATGTCTTTAGACTTGAGTTTTAAATAATAAGATCTTGAAGATTTCAAAAGAGTTAAGAAACCTTTTTGAAAGAAGAGTAATACTTGGTTTTAAAGCTAAGAGTTATACTAGCTTTATGGGAAGTTAGGTATAACGACTTAAGAGAGATAAAAGAATGGTTTATTGATTTTAGAAGTTAAGAGACTTGATCTTAAAAGATAAGAGACTTGACTTAATTAAATTAATATGAATTTTGTTAAAAGTGTGAAACCTCATTCATGAGTAATGAGTACTTGGTTTTCAAAAGGGATAATGTTTTACCGATTTCTAAATCGTAATAAGCATCGAACGAACCACCGCAGCTAATAAAGGGAAATGTATTGACTAATTAAGTATTATTAAAACCAAGAGAAACCTACATCCGCATGTGCTAAGATGAGACAAAATGATATTACATTTCCTAGATCATGGCTACTTTAATAAGATTGTTATAAACAAGAATAACATACTCACACATAAGGCATATGTTTCTCAAATTGTTTAAAAGAGAATTATCTTATTACGTGATTAATACTATGAACTACGAAACCTTTCGAAAATGAGAAACTTGAGTATTTGAAACTAGGCAAACTTGAACGTTTGGAAAAGAATGTTGTTATTTGATTTTACAAAGAGAAGTTGTTTTGGTTTACTTAAAAGGTAGTCACTCTATTTTTATACTACGTATTGTGTGACTTCGTGAAAGAAACGGATCTTTTAAAGAGTTAATGTATTAAGTACTTTGGGGATAAAAACCCAACTTGTTAACATAAAGTAGAAAGTACCGCGTGTGAATAACTTGATTGTGTTGGTTTGTGATAGCCTTGTAATACTTTCTTGTTGATTTGATAAGTAAACATGTTAGGATGCTACGTGTTAGTATCTTGTGATGTTTGTGTAAAGGGTTTCTTGTCGTGCTTATGTTGTTTAACGATAAGTTGTTGTGTTAGTATTATATCACTCACCTCTCGACACGATACAAGTTGTCGCCTCACGCGGGTAGACTCAGCGGTCCGGGACCATGATTCGAGAATACCTCACGCGGTCCAGGGACCCATGCGAGCGACGAGTTCCGTGTTAGCGCGCCCTTGTGGTCACGCGGTCTACGCGCTACGCGATCGCGAGTCCAGACGATGTCTGGGAGTAGCTACCGACGCGGTTATACCTCACGCGCCTATGCGAGTGTCCTATGCAGAGTCGCGGAAGTTCCGTGGATTAGACGCTGCACATTTGATATCGCGCGAATGGCCGCCGATCACGTGGCGGTTCAGATGCACTCGTGATACGCTTTATGACCGCTGGTACCGTGGGTTTTAGTAGCTCGCCATGACTTCGCACTTACCCCGCACGGTTTTATTATGATACGTGGACTCGTGTTCATGTGTATTCCTTGGTGCTTTTATATCATAGATCGCCGGTGAGGAAGGTATTCCACGCATGATTGATGTCATGCGCGAGACCCATAGTTATATTCGAGTGATGACTTTGAGGGCGCGAGTCCCCGACTTGACATGATCGCTTATTTATCAGGAATCGTAGTTTGGTTATCATACATGTCTCCCGCTTTATATAGCCTACTATGATTTCATTTACGATTTTCGCCACATACTTGGTACTTGTAATCGACCTCCTTCGGCCGCTCATGCCGCAGTAGAGGTACACCGCTTGTCGATCCTCGCCATGTGGTCACAAGCGTTTGGGAAGCTCCGCTTTCTCGAGGCTTATCACGTATAGTCCTCTCATTGTAGGTACTACATTCAGGGTATGGCGGCCCCGTCCCGCCATTGTTGTCATATCATTCTTAGAGGTCCGTAGTAATCGCTGCGGGGCAGAGTTGTAAAAGGGATGTAATCGCTCGGATTTACGCTTTATATATATACGCCGAATGGCAACTTTTCTCGATAATTGTTTCATATTTCATGTCTTGTTTTATATTCCACGATTACTCGACGATGTCTACTGGGTGCCCGGTAGGCACTACCACGCCCGATTCGGGTCGTGACACAAGGATCAATCATAATGGAAGCATACCCGTGGAATCCCACATCACTGTCGGTACGTCCAAGTAAACTTATAACAAGACAGCCGGCCCTCCAACTGAGAGTCACGACAACGTAACATATAATACTTGCACTTAAGCTATCACAAGCAAACACATGCGAGTTCATTAAACCTTTAGACTTCCATTTTTATAAACTCATGGCACTTCCGTTTCTCACATAAAAAGACGGGTATTTAACCCCAAGTACTACGCACCTCTACTCTTTTAGAAAGTCCCTTTTTTTAAATAAAACTTCCAAGATACTAACAACCGTAGTATCAAGTCATACTACCTTCAAGACAAGTCACAATACCTTTTTAGAAATACAATTACCGGCTTCTAAATCAAGTGACTTCTTCCTTAAAACATTAAACGATTGATACCCTTAAGACAGTTTGCCCTTCTTAATTTCAAATCACTTCTTTTCTTACATTATTAGAGAAAACCATTCTCTTAACTTTCCATAAAGCCGTTATAACCAACTTCCCATAAAGCCGTTATAACCCTTTATGGTTTTAGACAAAACTCATTCTTTTTATAACCAAGAGACTTATACTTTTTTGAAACCAAGTATTATATATTTTCAAATCAATTGTCTTAACTTTCAAAGTACAATTAGTCTCTTAACCTTTAGAAATCAAGTGACTCCTTTTATTATAAAACCCTTTAGAAATCAAGTGACTCCTTTTATTATAAAACCTTAGGCAATTGATGCCTTAAAAACAAGTTGCCTTTTCATTAAAATCAAGTCATTTACCTTTCCATAAAGCAAATATAACCAACTTCCCATAAAGTCGTTATATTCACCTTATACCTTAGCCAAAAACAATTTCCTATCCAAGGGACTTATACGTTTAAAACGGAACAAGTATCACATACTTCAAAACTCTTCAAGTCCCT
The DNA here is from genome assembly GCA_029844215.1 of Przewalskia tangutica. Lineage (NCBI taxonomy): Eukaryota > Viridiplantae > Streptophyta > Magnoliopsida > Solanales > Solanaceae > Przewalskia > Przewalskia tangutica. The sequence goes on from JAQGDG010000404.1 coordinate 125,235, forward strand.
TAACTTTAATAAAACATTAGACATCCTTAATACTTTCAAAGAAGTGAGTTAATCTCCTAACTCACCCGACTTGGCTATTCATAAAACTAGTAAGGGATATCAAGGTGTCAGACGCTCACCGCACTACATAATGCAACTAGTCATGCTCAAAAGATAGGAAAAGTTCTACATAGAGTAAATCACACAACTACCTCTTAACGCCTAAGAGTAGAAGGAAACATGAAATGATACCACGTATATTCCATACATGTAGCATGCCAAAGGAAGGAAAATGTTCACATACCGCGACGATTATCGATAAGTAGCAAAATGCTCCAAAGTATTTCAACCTTGATAGCTATTCCATCCTTCAAGTAGATACGCTATACTTAGTACTTCAACCTATAATGGTCACAATATGTCCATTAACCTCTCACTTCAAACGTAGAATATTCTAAGTGCTAAGTCACTAAATTCTACTAAAATCTGGACAAAGACTTTCTTTGTTTCTACTTACTTTGCCACCTTTTTCAAGGCCGAATACAATAACCAAACACGCCACATTTAAGGCCCAAACAATGCAATCAACAATAGGGGATTACACGCCTACTAGACGTGTAAAATTCCGCCCCACAATAGATATCAAACTAATACAAACCACAAGTCCAATTCGGCCACATAGAGTATAATAACACCAATTCTTATCAAATTTCCATTTCAATCCAAGTTGTTAACATAACATGATATCAAGTCGCAATCGATTATAACCACTATAATCTTCAAGTAAGTAACATGCGACAATTCTAATAAACAACCAATTAGTAATCCAACTTCAAGTGGCTTATATAACATTTCGGATTTAAGCTACAAGCAATCCATAATACTTATAAACTTCAACACATACACTTCATGCTAGCAACATGTAAAGCTAACAATAATATAAATAATCTTGTAACACTTTTAAGGGACAAGATTATACCACAACGAATCTCAATCCAATTCCAAATCCGAATTTGCTCCTTAGCAACTTAGAGACTCTTTAAGACACTTCAATCCGCTACTAGAGACCCTTAGAACAATACCAACAACTTTCCTTCAAACATCCAATCCAAAACCTAGAAAGCAACTAGGTTTTCACTTCGTGACTAATACGAAAACTATCTTTTTCCGAGATTTTTTTATTGAGATACACTCACAATACCCTCATGAACCTTGGTTTAAAGTTTGGAGCTTATTGGACAAGAAACACAAATTTTTCTCTCTGCCGGCATGAACCCAGAGCCTCACTTGTTGTTCTTGAAAACTTGAAAAAATTCTAAGTGCTGCATTAGTCTTGCTACTAGTAGTTATATATAGCATATGGAGGGTTAAGATGTGAACAATTGGGTGGCTTGGATGAGCTTCACTTAAATATCAAGGTCAGGTCCCTCGACCAAGTCAATTATCTCAAGCTCACACTTGCAAGACTTAATCATCCTACCAAAGGTCAAATGACCCTTTTGTCCATGGCATTTTTCGTCCAAGCTCACTAAAGGGGGGTGACACGTGTCGCCCTCCCATTCGTCATAATAATACGTTTTCCGACAATTTCATAATTCCGATAAATTTTTACAAGTCTCAAAACTTAACACTTGTGAGTTCTTTCGTATGTTCTTAAAACATGTCCTGTAAATACGGGGTGTAACATTCTTCCCCCCTTAGAAACATTCGTCCCCGAATGTTCTTTCGGAGTCAAACTTATAATTAGCGACATAGTTTCCTTTCACAACCCCGACATACCAACAATGCCACACATGGCCCTAATACCTCGCACACGCATATCTGTCCATCATAAGCCCAAAAAGGGATTATCTTTTCGTACCTCCAACTCCTTCTAACTTATACACAGTCTCAATATAATTTGTTCATGACACTTAAACATACCACAACTTTATCATGCATACAAGTTTCTAAAGGGCCAAAGACATACCTGAAATCATATAGGCGGTTCAAAGGACCGCTAAAATCGAACTTCCACCACGACCTATGTCACGCACCACGGCATGAACATCCCGCCTAGCTATGGAAGGCGGTTAACCCGCAATCGATTCAAATGGATCGCGCTTATCCCACCGCTACCGCCTGGCCTAGCTTCTCACGAAATGGCTCGCTGGCCGCAAGCATAACAAGTTGTCGGGTAGTACGACACTCCCAAAATGGAATCTACTACTGACTACACCGGGCAAAGCGTGGCTTCCCCGTTCCTATCCTCTCGACATCCGCAACTCGTAGCCCCGATCCTCGACTGCCCCGAATATCCCCGGCGACCAAACCTCCGCCAAGATCGGAAGGAGCACTGCGCGGGCCGCGATGTAGACCTAGTTCGCTGCCAGGCCGCCCGCCAAAGTTACCCCCAAACCCCCTGCCCCGGCCCTCGGGCCGCTCGAGCCTAGCCGACTCTCTCTCTCGCCCTCTATCCTCGCGCATAAGCTTGCATCTCCGCAATATCCATACCGGGAAGGGCCACTCCTGTGCATGCAAGAATCATATAATGGTTCAGCCCCATCACATAATCTGAACTCGTCCGCCATATCGCCCACAATAGGCGCATACCGCCAACGAGTCAAACTCTGTGTTGTATTCCCGACGGTCCTCCCATTCTACCTCAATGACAAGAACCTATCAACACGGGCTCTCTCATTTCGTGAGGCAAAAGTGATCAAGAATGGCCTCCGTGAACTCATCCCAAATCACGGACGAGCACCCACACACCTCTCGACAGCTCCCAAGACTCAAACCAGCCAACACAATATCGTAACCTGTGAAGTTAACACAACCGACTCGGTCCCCGAGGCCCTAAGCACTGCGATAGTCCGCTATAGTCGCCGAACGAACTCTCGAGGATCATCCTCATATCTCGAACCATAAAACTCGTGGACTACAACCTAAAAACTCAATCCTCAAACCGTCTTGGGTGGTTAGCTACCCGATCCTCGCTTACCGCCCTACCACTATGCTAGTCAATAGTCCGACCGCTTCTCCATAATCTCTAAACTCTTCCCCGATCAAGGATCGAGGCTCGCACGAACCTCGAGCTATCGCCGCCTCGGCCTCTAATACCGCCGGCGTGGCTGAGTTCGCTGATGTCACGACCCGACTTCGGGCCCGTGACTGGTGCCTTACCCCGGGCACCCTAGTGATACAACATCAGAGAAAATCAGCGGAAATAAAAACTAAAACATGAGACAAGACATAAAGTATGAAACAAAGCAACTAAAACGGTCACCTTCCCGAATATATACATATATATATCAACTCAACAGCTTAAATCCTTTTACAAACCCCGCCACAACAAGATTACGCACTCTAAGAATGTAACCATAACTATGACGGACAGTCCCGCCATACCCCGAATGTACAAGTAACTACACCGACAGGACTATACCAAAGATGAGCCTCCGAGAAACGGAGCTACCCAAAACGCTCAATCGTGGTCCTATGAGCGAGGATCCACAACCAATGTACTCTACCTCACAGATGAACGCACTTCGGGCGAGGTCAAGATAACAGTACCAAGTATGTGAAATCAGAAAATATCAGAATGAAATTATAATAGTCTATATAAAGCAGGAGACATGTATGATAACCAAACTACAGTCCACAATATATAAGCAGTCATGTCAAGTCAGGGACTCACGCCCTCAAAGTCATTACTCAAATATACAATGGGCCTCACGCCCACAACATCAATCATGCCCGTGGAATACCTTCCTCACTGCCGGCAGTCTATGATGTAGTCACACCAAGAAGTACACATGAACATCAGGTCCCACCTGTGTCATAACAACCGTACGGGGCAAGTACGAAGGCTAACTACTAGATACAAAGCCGCATCATCAACTGACCGGGGCAAGTACGAAAGCCAACTACCAGATACCAAAGCCGTACCAACAAATCTATATAACCAAACCACGGTTCCGACCTGTGGCAAGTACGAAAGCCAACTACAGATACTGCTCGCGCCACGCACCGTCGGCAAGTACGAAGACTAACTACCGATACCAAGCGGAATCACGAGACTTCGCCACTAAACCGAACGGGCAAGTACGGCTAACTACCGATACTGTCGAAACCGCCACGACTTCGGGCAAGTACGAGCCGACTACCGATACCGTCGAATCAAGAAACCTCATGGAGAGCTAGTCCATGGAATAATAATCCTAATGGAACCATACCCATGGGCCACCCAACGTGTCAGTAGGTCCAAGGATATAACAAGATAACCGACCCTCCATCGAGAGACGCGGTGGTATAGAAATACAATACTAGCACGACAAGGCTATCACACGCAAACGTAGGCAAGTTACACACCACTCAAGGTACTTTCATTTTATGACAAAATCCAGGTTTTAATCCCCAAAGTACTACGTACGTTAAATTCTTTTTAAAAGATCCATTTCTTTTACAAAGGTCACCCGATGCCCGTATTATCAAAAATAGAGTGACTAACATTTTAAGTAAACCAAAACGACTTCCATACCTTCCTTTTAAAACCAATTTAAGACACTACCATGCCTTCTTTTTAGACCAAAACACTTTTCCTTTTAAAGTCAAGTTACCATTTTAAAACCAATGATAAAACCATTCCTTTGTTTTCATAAAGTCGTTATAACTAACTTCCCATAAAGCTGTTATAACACTTTATGTTCTAAACCAAAAACTCTTCAATTCCCCAAGTCTCTTTTCTTTTAAAACAACAACAAGTATTCTTTTAGAACCCCAAATAACTTACTCTTTTCAAAACAAGTAACCTATACTTAAAATCAAGTTACTTCTCTTTTTCCGAAAACAAGTCGTTATAAGTCAAGTCTCTTATCTTTCAAGATCAAGTCTCTTATCTTTCAAAATCAAGTCGTTTATAAGTCAAGTCTCTAACTTTCAAAACCAATAAACCACTCTTTTACCACATAAAGTCGTTATAACTAACTTCCCATAAAGCTATTATAACACCTTATGTTTTTAAACCAACCAATTCACTTAGCACACGTGACGCCTACCGCACTACATAGTTCACAACAATCATGCTAGAAAAGATAGGAAGAGGTTCACATACCTCGCGACGACATCGACAAGAAGCAAAAGCTCCAAAGTATCAGAATCCCGCTAGCCTTTTCCACCTTTCAAGTAGAATACGCCACTCGTAGTACTTCCACCTAAAAAGGCCACAAAACGCCTATCAACCTCTCGATCTCTTCAGAATATTCTAAATGCACGGTTCCTTATTCTACGTAAAATTCGCAAAGACCTCCCCGCAAACCACATAAATCTCCTCTCTACTCAAAGCCCGCTACTGTGCCAACAACTCCTGGGAGAGGGTTACACGCCTAACCTGACGTGTACAATTCTACTACACAATAACACTACACAAGTCTCATCAGAATACAATCCAATGTAAATACGCTCAACTTTATAATCATCCTTCCAATATATCTTATACTCAATTCTAAATTACTACAATATGTAATATCCAATTACAATAGGGGGACATAGATTATTACCTCGATAAGCCCAAAATTATCCCAGATTATATGTCGATCCTGAGCAACGCTTAGCTCCACCTTACGCCCAACCCACTCCAAACCCTTAGAAGTTTCTAAACAACTTCTTAACACTTCAACCAAGCTTATGAAGATTTTCTAGTGTTTCGCATGACTATCGAATAAAGTAGCATTTCCGGGCTCCTAGTATTAAAACAACTTTGGAATTCAACTAGGGATACTAGTATTAGGTATTTGGGATTATACAATAATACTCCTAGTATTTTCTACACAAGTGGGGGAGGGGGACGAAACAAGGCTAAAGGGATGAGTATTTGCTTGGAAAGTTTTCAAGGCGAGACGAATTAGTCTTCAACCTGGGGGGTATTTATGTAAGAATCAAGGACAAGATCAATGTAAGTGTAGGTCAAGATTGGGTCATGCGTGTGGGTCCCACCACACCACATGGCCAACGAAATCACTCCAGTTGTCACGGCCATTTCGGCCATGACAAGCCGCCAGCCACTGTCTCCACCAATTTCGCCCACACGCCACCTGGGGTAACACGTGTCGCCCCTACTGGCCCAAAATATTTCGCCTTCCAAAATATCCAAAATACCGAAATCTCAAAACTAAGCGGCCCCACAAAACCGTAAATTTCTCCCATGGGCCCCACGTGACCATTTCTCAAAATAAAATCCCAAAATTCTAATATAATCCAAGAAGTCCAAATACCAAATCTGGGAATCCAATTCCCATCAACGAACCTTTTTCCTTCACAAAACCCGGAACTTTTCCGCTTAAAAATCACTTCTTTCTTTCTTTCCAAAATTTCTCGTCAGAATCTCGCATATACGCCCTCACATACATACCGAACTACGGTATAATACCGATCCGCTTACTACCTCGTGCATAGTCTGTGTTCGAGTCTGTAACCCTCGAGTAGCGCTTAGCGCCTCGCCGCTTTGCCCTTCTGGCCCCGGTCGCCTCCGCGAGGCATAATCTACATAAGAAGCGGGTCGAGAGGATTCAACCTACCAGACTCTCATCGCACGATCTCAAAGAGAGAAGAATGGAAACTAATCCTAAATGTCTCGCAATTCCTGATTATAGATGTGGTGCACAACACACCGATAATCAAGACTCTACTGTATTACGCCTATAGACACTTTCCGAGGACTAATCGCTCGATACCACTTTTGTCACGACCCGACCTCAAGCTCGCGACGTGCCCTACCCGCACCCTTACAGTATACATCGAGATAATCAATGAACATACATGAAACTTTAAAAATAAACAATGTAAAATAACAAAGTTAGCCGATGTGCTACCTTCCCCGACATAAATAAATACAACCAAGCAAATGCCTCCTTTCCTTTACAACCGACTCCACAATATGTGACTACAGACCTCTAAGAGTTTTAACATAACAACAGAGGCGGGACAGGGCCCCGCCATACCCCTGAATATAGATGTATCTACAACCTCAGGGAAAACCGTACCAAGAAATAAGCCTCCGGAGCAAATGGAGCTTTTTCCCAAAAACTGAACCGAGATCCTAAGAGCAAGGATCACCAACCTGCGCACTTAATACCGCGGCATTTAACGCAGCCCCCTAAGGGGGTCAAGATAACAAAAATTTAATATGGAATGTAAATAACGTGACAAGAAATGATCATAATCAGATAAAAGAATGACAGGGATAAGTATAAAAATACATACCAGATCCTGCCGTGTCATTACCACTTATGAACTTAATCTTACCTTATTATCTTTTCCCATTTTCAATAAAAGTCATAGTCACATTCTTATATACATGATTAGGAAAAATCATTAAGTTCATTACCATATAACTTACTTAACTTTCATAACATAATCCGAATTCTTACGAGGGACGATATACTACCCTACCAACTGGACGCGATCAAGTCACACAAATATCAAAGCGCGTCTGCGGAATCCCCATCACCGCCGGCGCTTATAAGTGTAAAATATAACCACGTGACGCGCCTGCGGCATCCCACCTCACCGCTTCGCATACATACACAACACATATATATATATCTCCCGCCTGGAATCCCACATCATCGCGGCAATGTAGTGTAACATATAACCACGTGACGCGCTCGTGGCATCCCACATCACCGCCGGCACACATACACAACATATATATATATATATATATATATATATATATATATATATATATAACGCGTCGCATGCCCCTAATCCCACATCGTATAAGATGGCCATAACGTGCCTCTGCATCCTCATCGTAGCAGGTCTTCACGGGAGCTAGCCCATGGAGTAATAATATAACACGGTCGCATGCCCTAATCCCACATCGATATGCACGGACATGGAGTAATAAAACATGCGGGCATCTAACCCGCATCTCCGCCGCATGCCCCAAGATCCTCATCGATAAGCACGCCAAGATCAATCACAACGGAAGCATACCCGTGGAATCCCCCGCCACCGCTTCAGACGCTCCAATAAAATGTCTCGCATCTAACCCGCATCCTCGTCACATGCCCCGATCCACATCGATAAGCATGTCCAAGGATCAATCATAATCAAGCATACCCGTGGAATCCCACATCACCGCTTGCACGCCCAAGTAAACTTATAACAAGACAATGCCTCCAACTGAGAGTCACGACAACGTAACATATAATACTTGCACTTAAGCTATCACAAGCAAACACAGGCAAGTTCATTAAACCTTTAGACTTCCATTTTTATAAACTCATGGCACTTCCGTTTCTCACATAAAAAGACGGGTATTTAACCCCAAGTACTACGCACCTCTACTCTTTTAGAAAGTCCCTTTTTTTAAATAAAACTTCCAAGATACTAACAACCGTAGTATCAAGTCATACTACCTTCAAGACAAGTCACAATACCTTTTTAGAAATACAATTACCGGCTTCTAAATCAAGTGACTTCTTCCTTAAAACATTAAACGATTGATACCCTTAAGACAGTTTGCCCTTCTTAATTTCAAATCACTTCTTTTCTTACATTATTAGAGAAAACCATTCTCTTAACTTTCCATAAAGCCGTTATAACCAACTTCACATAAAGTCGTTATAACCCTTTATGGTTTTAGACAAAACTCATTCTTTTTATAACCAAGATACTTATACTTTTTTGAAACCAAGTATTATATATTTTCAAATCAATTCTCTTAACTTTCAAAGTACAATTAGTCTCTTAACCTTTAGAAATCAAGTGACTCCTTTTATTATAAAACCTTAGGCAATTGATGCCTTAAAAACAAGTTGCCTTTTCATTAAAATCAAGTCATTTACCTTTCCATAAAGCAAATATAACCAACTTCTCATAAAGTCGTTATATTCACCTTATACCTTAGCCAAAAACAATTTCCTATCCAAGGGACTTATACGTTTAAAACGGAACAAGTATCACATACTTCAAAACTCTTCAAGTCCCTTAACTTTAATAAAACATTAGACATCCTTAATACTTTCAAAGAAGTGAGTTAATCTCCTAACTCACCCGACTTGGCTATTCATAAAACTAGTAAGGGATATCAAGGTGTCAGACGCCTACCGCACTACATACGCAACTAGTCATGCTAAAAAGATAGGAAAAGTTCTACATAGAGTAAATCACACAACTACCTCTTAACGCCTAAGAGTAAGGAAACATGAATGATACCACAGGTATATTCCATACATAGAAGCATACCAAAGAAAGGAAAAGGTTCACATACCTCGCGACAATTATCGACAAGTAGCAAAATGCTCCAAAGTACTTCAACCTTGATAGCTATTCCATCCTTCAAGTAGGATAAGCTATACTTAGAACTTCAACCTATAATGGTCACAATATGTCCATTAACCTCTCACTTCAAACGTAGAATATTCTAAGTGCTAAGTCACTAAATTCTACGGAAAATCGGACATCACTTCCTTTGTTTCTACTTACTTTTCCACCTTTTTCAAGGCCGAATACAATAACCAAACACGCCACATTTAAGACCCAAACAATGCAATCAACAATAGGGGATTACACGCCTACTAGACGTGTAAAATTCCGCCCTACAATAGATATCAAACTAATACAAACCACAAGTCCAATTCGGCCACATAGAGTATAATAACACCAATTCTTATCAAATTTCCATTTCAATCCAAGTTGTTAACATAACATGATATCAAGTCGTAATCGATTATAACCACTATAATCTTCAAGTAAGTAACATGCGACGATTCTAATAAACAACCAATTAGTAATCCAACTTCAAGTGGCTTATATAACATTTCGGATTTAAGCTACAAGCAATCCATAATACTTATAAACTTCAACACATACACTTCACGCTAGCAACATGTAAAGCTAACAATAATATAAATAATCTTGTAACACTTTTAAGGGACAAGATTATACCTCAACGAATCTCAATCCAATTCCAAATCCGAATTTGCTCCTTAGCAACTTAGAGACTCTTCAAGACACTTCAATCCGCTACTAGAGACCCTTAGAACAATACCAACAACTTTCCTTCAAATATCCAATCCAAAACCTAGAAAGCAACTAGGTTTTCACTTCGCGACTAATACGAAAACTATCTTTTTCCGAGATTTTTCTATTGAGATACACTCACAATACCCTCATGAACCTTGGTTTAAAGTGTGGAGCTTATTGGACAAGAAACACAAATTTTTCTCTCTCAAGTGGGCATGAACCCGAGAGCCTCACTTGTTGTTCTTGAAAAACATGAATTTTTTTTCTAAGTGTTGGCATTAGTCTTGCTACTAGTAGTAATATATAGCACATCGGAGGGTTAAGATGTGAACAATCGTGGCTTGGATGAGCTTCACTTAAATATCAAGGCCAGGTCCCTCGACTAAGTCAATTATCTCAAGCTCACACTGCAAGACTTAATCATCCTACTAAAGGTCAAATGACCCTTTGTCCATGGCATTTTTCGTCCAAGCTCACTAAAGGGTGACACGTGTCGCCTCCCATTCGCCATAATAATACGCTTCCGACAATTTCATAATTCGATAAATTTTTACAAGTCTCAAATCTTAACACTTGAGTTCTTTCAGACGTTCTAAAACACGCCCCGTAAATACTGGTGTAACAAGAGTACTTTGGGTTAAATTCTCGATTTTTACGTGATACGAAAGTGCGCTGAGTTTATAAAATGAGATTCATTTTTGTATGATAATGAAAGTCTAAAGATTTTATGAACTTGCCCACGCTTGCTCGCGTAGCCTTCGAGTGCAAGATTATATTTTACTGCCGCCGTGACTCTCCGAGGGTCATTGTCTTGCTGTGAATTTACTTCGACGCATCGACAGCGTCGAGGATTCCACGTATGCTTCCATTGTGATTGATCCGACACGCTTATACGACGAGGATTCCGGCACGCGATCAGACGCGTTAAATTCTGACGCTATTATTACTCCATGGCCACGCTTATACGATAAAGGATTCCGGCACGCGATCGTGTTATATACTATTACCCACGGACTAGCTCCCATGAAGACATGTACCAGATGAGGATTCTACGCATGTTATATACGACATTACCCCACGGATTAGCTCTCCATGAAGTCATGTACCAGACGAGGATTCCACGCATGAGATATATATATATATATTGCATACGCGCACGCCGATGCTGATGTAAGATGCCACGCGTAGTTCCATGGATATATTTTACACTTACCATTGTCAGCAGTGACGAGGATTCCACGCACGCTTTGATGTTTTGCGCTCGAGACCCCATCGGGCATGTGATGGTTTTGAGGGCTTGTGTCCCTAGCCATGGCGTGACTATTGTTCATGTGTTGAAATAGTCTTTTAAAAGGTAAAGTCGACTTTCATTACTTTCATTTCTAAGAAGGCACTCAGATCGTTAATTTGATTATCATATTTGTCTCCGCTTTTTATATCTAGACTTTATGATTTAAATTACAAGATTTCTCGCTTTACATACTTGGTACATATTTTGTAATCGACTCTCCTTCGGGCCGTGGTTCATGCCGCAGTCGAGGTACATAGCTTCGATCCTCATTCTTAGTATCACTGCTTAGTTCTCGAAAGCCCTTTCTCCGAGGCTTTGTCGCTTGGCACAGCCTCGAGGTTGTAGATTTATGTACATTCGTGGTATGGCGGCCGCCCCATCACAATTGTTATGTAAAAATTCTTAGAGGTCCGTAGTCATATCTTGTGGATTGGGTTGTAAAAAAATTAGGTAACTATTTTTGGGTTATATGATACTTTTGAAGGTGGCCTTATCTACTAACCTATTATTTATTTCTTTTGAGTCAGATGTATGTTCCGCTACTATTCTCTCGATGTATACTGTAGGTGCCTGTAGGCACCGGCCATGCCCGGTCGGGTCGTGACAAAAGTGGTATCGAGCGCTTAGTCTCTGGAAGTGTCTACGCATCGCGTCTAGTAGAGTCTTGGTTATCGGTGTATCAGGCACCATATCTATAATCGTGAGGTCGCAGGACATTTAGAATTGGTTTCATTCTTCTCACTCGAGATCGCGCGATAGAGTCGTGGTTGTTAGGTCGCCTCTCCTAACGAGTTATGCTGATTACAGCCACGATAAGGCGAGCTGACCGTGAAGCGATTATGTGGATTGCGTATCCAGGTTGGTAATATTTGTTGTATAGTTGGTATAATGACATACTGCTATACGGATTTATGTATGAGGGTCAGACGCGTGTTGCATAGAATGATTTTATATTACCAAGAGTTGGTAAGGACTAATTAGATACCGTGAAGGTATGAAACATTTTAATGAATCCGCATCAAGGTTTTACGTGCTAATTTAAAATAATTAGGAGATGATGAGCTATCTGAGAAAGGTAATGAACCCTTAAGAAATCATGTTAGGGGACTTAATGGAATACTATGTTAGTAAATTAAGCTACGTGGTATGCTTAAGAGGATTGTACGGATGAGATCCGTATGGAGTAAGTAATGGTTGCTGTGATCAAGATAACACGATTATGATATTATAAGAAGTTATGCATCGCTATCGGACTGATAAGGTAGGCTTGGAGCATGGAAATTGTGAGCCTAAGAATATTGATAACCGCCGAGACCTTAGGTATATAAGGCCTTCTCGGGCAATAAGATTTAATTCAAACTAAGGGTAAGAGTTAAGTGCGATGGTGGGTCGGGTTGAGAACCTATTACGGGTCGCCCCATAGCCTGAAATGGAGTGGGATCAGTTGGTAGTAGTCCCGCTACGTGACAGGGTCACGAGGGTGCAAGAACCAACTCTAGTTAATTGTTTTACGGGTTCGTGGACGCGTTCCACCGGAACCAGGTTGGGAGAGCCGAAAATGGCCTTATATTGTTCGATTCCGCTTTTCCAAATGAGGCTATCGATGGGAAAGAATAGAAGTGTTAGTAATATGTGTTATTCCTTCCTTCTTTGACATGATAAGTCGCGAGTCTATGTGACTTGTTTTATTCAAATGATTGATTTGAATTTGAACGCTAAGAGACGAGATAAGAACGCACGATTATTGAAGGATTTTATGTTGTGCCCACGAGGTACTTGGAATTGGTTTAGTGTGGTGGTCAGGGCCACGACTTTCCAAATAATTTCAGGAAAATGCGCAAAGCAAGAATAAGATATGTACGAGTACTGCCATGGAAAACATAAGACATCTTTGGTAGGTTTTGAAAATCTATACGATTATAAGCGCTGACGATCAAGATATCAAAGGAGATAAGATCTCTCCCCATGTAAAAGGATAGTTTTACGCATCACGGTTATGTGTACCTGTGTTATTAGGCGATGGTCACAGACGTAAGATCTTCAAATGCCATGCCATAGGTTACGCTTTAGATAACCGTGGAAAAGTATCAGGTCGAGATAATCGAGGATTACGCGAGATCAGGTATCAAGAAGATTATGAGACCGCACGGGTTCCTACATTTATTTATGACGCATGCATGAGCCCGCTTACGCCAGATTCTCGAGGTTTTTCCGTAAGGATCGGGGACACAAAGTAGTCTCTGTTACATTTCACCTCGCATCGACGACAAGCGAGCATGTTATCCGCATACTCGGCGATAGGTCATGGCCATACGTGTTATCGATTTCGTGGGTAGTGAGGATCCTTTGTCTCTCGTTGAATCGCGTATAAGACTCGCTACTATTCTGGTATTCTGATGGCCCCGCATGAGGCCTTGTATGAAAGAAAGTGTAGAATCGCCGATGGTCGGTTCAACGTAGGCGAGGTTCGTATAATTAGCCCGCATTTGATTCACCGGCCGCGGATAAGCGCGGTTATCCGTAAAAGATTATTAGTAAGCTCGTAGTCAAGAGATAACCGACGCCGACACTTGGAGTTCAAAGTTGACGCTTAGTATAAGTATTGTTATGCGGCCACGGTGGCATATTTTGTACGGCGGTGTAGTAAAAGGAGACTATGTCGCTATCTATAAGATTGATTCCGAAAGAACATTCGGGACGAATGTTTCTGGGGAAGAATGTTACACCCCGTAGTTCCGTGATACGTGTTTACGAATAGACGAGAGCACAAGGATTATAAATTTGAACGGGAAAGATTTGTTATGTTATACCCCGTGGTTCGTGTCCGACCGAGGTCGTGGCCCACAGCCGCGGGCCGCGGTGATCGTAGGTCGCGCGGAAGAGGGCCGCGCCGAAGATCTGAGGGTCGCTGAAGTTTCAGTCGCGCGCCGGGAAGCGCAGCACGAAAGTCCTAAAAGGTGGCAGAGTTTGGCAGCGCGCCGAGGCGGATCTCGCGAGAGTTAGTGGAAATTTCAGACCGCTTTGTTTTAAAGAGGTCACGGTGACAAGTGCCCCCATCCGAAATGTTGCATGCCTTATATCGACCATGTCTCAAGACTTGGTCATCTTTCATCCTTCATCCTTCTCTCTCTCTCTATCTCTCTAAGCTAAAAGCTCTCCTTCTCTAGAAAATCAAGAGAAACTCCAAGCTTAAGGAAAATCTGAAAAGGGTGTTAAGAAGGAAAGTTGTTTGCAAGCTTATGAGGTTATCATGTGGTATTTTTGAAAATGAGGCTAGCAAAATTGTTGGAATAGTTTTGGCTAAAGCTCCAAAGGTAACATTTCTTCTCAGAGCTAGTTATTGGTGTTGCATGAAGAATAAGGAATTTGTAGTAGAATAATGCTCTTAGAATCATTGCATGTAAGAAAATGGTTCGATATGAAAGATTGGTTAAAGAGATATTATGAGTACGTTGTAGCTTACAAACTACTTTAGAATTGTTAAGTGTATTGTTTTACCTATTGGGGCAGAATTTTACACACCTAAGTTTGGTTGTGTAATCCCTTTGAAATGTGGGATTGTTGGGCCTTAAACGTGGCGCTTGATATTGAATTCACCTTGAAAAGGTGGCAAAATATGTAGAAACAAAGGAAATGCCGCCAAATTTCCTTAGGAATTAGTAACTTGAACTTGGAATAATTCTACATTGAAATTAGGTTAATAAACGACATGGTCATTATAGTTGACATATTACGCGGTATTTCTGACTTAGCAAGTGGATTAACCAAGAGGTATGTGGAACTTTCCTATTGTAAACGACTGCCCGGCCCGCATCGTGCCTTACCCGCACCCTAGTGATACATACATCGTAGAAAATCACGAACATAAAACATGAGTCATTTAACAAGAGATATAATAAATAAACAAAGCAACCAAAACAGCTTGCCTTCAAGATATACATAAAACTCGAATAGCTTTAATCCTTTTACAACCCCGCCACAACAAGCATTATGCACTCTAAGATATACACGACTATGACGGACAGGTCTTCGCCATACCCCGAATGTACAAGAACCTACAACTCAGTGGAACACCTACTAAAAGATAAGCCTCCGAGAAACGGAGCTTCAAATGCGCTGAATCGTGATCCTATGAGCGAGATCCACGATCGATGTACTTACTCATGCAGATGAACGCAGCCCCGGGCGAGGTCAAGACAACAGTACCAAGTATGTGAAATCGCATAATATCAGAATGAAATCATACTAGTCTATATAAAGCAAGAGACATGTATGATAACCAAACTACGCCACAACATAAAACAAATATCACTCCAATATAACTACGGGTCTCACGCCCACCACATCAATCAGTTCGATTACATGGCCGCATGCCCGAATATCGTGACGGCAGATACGCCCATGATGCAACAATAATACCAAGGTCCCATGGCCACATGCCCCTGACCAGATCGGTGTAGACATGTCCATGTGACTCAACAACAAGACAAAGAATCCAAATGGAAGCATACCCGCAGCGCTACGATCGCGGTCGCGATGTCCAAAGGGAAAATAAGACAACATTCCAAACGGACGATACCCGCAGCGCCACGATCGTGTCGTGATGTCCAAAGGGAAATATAAGACAACATTCCAAATGGACGATACCCGCAGCGCTACGATCGTGTCGTGATGTCCAAAGCGGAAACAACAAGGCGGTAATCTAAATGGAAGCATACCCGCGCGCCACGATCGTGTCAAGATGTCCATAGCGATGCACAACAATAATACTATCAATGCGAACGCACTGCGGAATTTCTCCGCCACCGCCGCAAGACGCCCAAGTAAGTTCTCAACTACCAACCGACCTCCATCGAGAGACGCCAGAACACGTAAATACAACGCTTTGCACAACAAAGGTTATCACAATAAGCATAGCCAAGCTTCACAACAACAAGCATAGGCAAGTTTCACAACAACACAAAGTACTTTCATTTTATACCAAAGTCCGGGTTTTTGGCCCTAAAGTACTACGTACGTTAAATTTTGTAAAAGAGATCCATTACTTTTATCAAAGTCACCCGATACCCGTAGTATTAGAATGACCAACCCACATTTTTAAGTAAAACCAGAACACTTTCCTTTTAAAATCAAGTACCAACATTCTTTTCCTAAGTTCCAGTTTGCCTAGTTTCAATTACTCCAACTTCTCATTTTTAAAAAGGTTTCATAGTTCCCAAACTTAATCACTGATTCCTTTTAGAACAATCGAGTAACATATGTCATATACGTGAGTAGTTTATTCTGTTTATAACGATCTTATTACAAATATGATCTAGAAAATGTAATATCATTTTGTCTCATCTTAGCTTCTACGCAGATGGAGGTTTCTACCGGTTTTAATACAACACATCATTATTCAATACATTTTCCTTTTATTAACGCCGCAGTTGGTCCTGTCGATACACATTCGATTCCCAAATCAAGAAACATTATCCCTTTAAAACCAAGTACTCATTACTCACGAATGAGGTTTCACACAAACATCCACATTAAAACAAATAAGTTAAGTCTCTTATCTTATAAGATCAAGTCTCTTAACTTCTAACATCAAGAAACCATTTTCATTACATAAGGTCGTTATAACTAACTTCCCATAAAGCTATTATAACACCCTATGTTTTAAACCAACCAAATCACTTAGCACACGTACGCCTCACCGCACTACATAGTTCACAACAATCATGCTAGAAAAGATAGAAGAGGTTCACATACCGCGACGCATTTATCGACAATAAGCAAATGCCCAAGTACTACAACCTTGCTAGCCCTTTCCACTCCTCGAGTAATACGCTACTCTTAGTACTTTCACCTATAAAGGTCACAAACGCCTATTAACCCCAAAACACAAGTTTCTATCTTTCTATAGAAAATTCAAAGACTTCCCCGCAACAACAGAAATCTCCTCCTCTATCGAGGCCGCTACCAAGCCAACTGGGGGTTTACACGCCTAACCTGACGTACAATTCTACACAAGTTCATCGCAATACAACCCTATGTAAATACAGTCATTTCTTTATTCTAAAGGCTTAAGTAAAAAGACATAGACGAAAACTAAGTATATTTCCAAATATAGTATACTTCAACTATATAACCTAAAAAACATGTAATTTCCAATTACAATAGACTGACAAGATAATTACCTCGATAAGCCCAAAATTATCCAAGTTATAATGTCGATCCCGAGCAAGGTTTAGCTCCAATTCGCGCGCCCAAACCACTCCAAACAACCCTAAGTTCTAACCAACTTCTACTCAAAATACTTCAACCAACTACAAGATTTCTTGTGTTTCTGGCTGAGACTAAAAGGACAAAAGGTAGTATTTCCTGACTCTACGAAAGAGGTATCTTTGGAATACTACAAGGTACAAGGCTAAGGTATTTTGGGCATTATAACAATACTAGGAGTATTTCTATACCACAACAAGGGTATTATACGAAACAACTAGGCAGTGGTACCCACTACCAAGACACCACAAAGGAGGAGGAGGCTCACCAAGACTCTCAAAAGAGGGGATGAGTTGACGAACTCAACACTAGAGGAGGAGGGATTTTAGGCTTGAAGGTTTCATTTGGGACGAAGAGTTCATCAACATAAGTGGTATTTATAGCAAAACCAAAGTGCCAACCAACGGCCAAGATCAAGCCATGTGCAAGGCAAGTGTAAGGCCAAGATCAAGCCAAGTGCACCCTAAACCCTACTCCACAAAACACTCCACAAAACAATGCACCAAACAAGGCCAAAACAAGGCACAAAACAAGTGAGAAGACGCCCCTCGCTTACCCAAACCGTCACTGAGGTGACAAGTTGTCACCCTCTCGCTGGCCCAAAGATGTTCCCGCCAAAAATCCGCAAAAATACAAACGACATAGTCGGAATTTTCCTCGCAAGTTATGCAAACGCTTCGCCGAAAACGACTTAATCCAAAGTGTCGCACAAAGGTAATTCGCCAAGGGTGCCACACGGGGTGACACGTGTCGCTCGATTCGCCTGCATTCCGCCTTCCAAAATATCCAAAATACCTAAATCTCAAAACAAAGCGTTCACAAAACCGTAGAATTTCTCCCGTGGCCCCACGTGACCATTTCCAAAATAAAATCTCAAAATTCTAATATAATCTATGAAGTCCAATACCAAACTGGGAATCCACCCCATTAACGAACCTTTTTCTTCACAAATAACCTAAACTTTTCCGCGAAACTCACATCTTTCTTTCTTTTCAAAATTTCGCCGACTCGCACGACGCCCTCACATACATACCCCGCAACTACGGGTATAACATTCTCCTCTCTAGAAACATTCGTCCCGAATGTTCCTTCTCAAGTCGAATAACGATAAAGTTCCTCTAACAAGTTGCCAATGCCACACCGCCACGAAATAACATACGCCCTCTTCTTTCCTTACTCGTCGCGCCCTTCTCGAACGCTGAACTCTCCCAAGACGCACTCATACTTCAGCCATTACCTGCCTCGAAAATCTCCGAGTCACTACCTCCAAACTTGGTCATCTTACTAACCTCAAACTTCCTTAAGGCCATTCCCGCCTTTACGAACCGCTCGTCGAACGCGCCCACGAACTCATACGATGATCATACAAACTGGGCCTAGCATCCTCGTGACTTACCACCAAGTGACCACCTGAATCGACTTACCCCAAACCGGTTACGGTTGACCCGCAAATGGTCCTCAACCCGACCCCAATCACGCCAAACTCTTGTTCTCGATCCGAACAATCTTACTAATTCACATCACGAAGCTACCACTTCCATCTCACACTACCCACTGACTTATCACACAAATAAATCCCACGATACTACTACTCCGATAAGTGGTCAAAAATAAATCTTTAACTCAAGACGACCTTACCCCTAAGGTCTCGCCGTGACATAGTCTAAGGTTCACACTTACCATGCCCCCATACGTATCCTCCCAACTAAGCATGTTTTCTAACTCATAATTAACACAACGCTATTCGTACATAGCACATAATAACGAGACCATCATAACAAGCATACCAAAACTCTAGAGGGTTAAGGATATACCCGGCTACCGCTTCCTCTAATCATAGGCCTCACCGCAGGCGCATAGTCAGAAGGCGATTAACCACCATGCATCCTCGGGCCGAGTCGTAACATCCGCGCTTCCCTTGGTCGGACAGCTCGCAAATGGCCTCGCCGGGCCGCATGCAAAACAAACTCCCAATCTAGCACGACACTCTCCAAAATGGAGTCTACCACAATGGTCACAACGAGGTAGGGTGGCTTCACCGTTAACACCCCGCTCGCTGAAAATCAACCTCGAGCCCCGACCGCCTCAAGACGGTGGAGGACCACTGCATCGCTGGGTATATAACTAGCTCGCCGAGCGGTCCGCCTCGAAAGCCACCAAAGCGACCTCGCTGCCCCGCCCCTTCTCACGATCCAGTCATTCCGCCGACCCTCCGCGCCTCACATCCTAGTGCACGAGCTCGCACGCGGCAACGCCCATGCCCTACCAAGAGAAACACCCGCACAAGACTCACCATATAATCATCTAGCCCGTGACGTAGCGACGCACCCTATCCTCCATATTCGCAACTAGCGCAGTGGACATATCGAGCCAAAGAATCGAACTCGACATTGTACTCCCGACAAAGGCGCCTCTCTCGCCTCAAGAATAAAATCGTTTACCGCGTTCTCCTCATCCGCGGAGGCAAGAAGTGCGTGAGGAAAGCCCCAAAACTCATCCCATATCGCCGGAGTGCATGCTCTCCCGAAAGCTCCCATGATCAAACCAATCGATCGCGGTATCACGCACTGATGCGAACCAAAGGTCACAGACTCGTCAAGCCTCGATCACCCGCATGATCCGTCAGAATCGCCGGATGAACTCCTCGCGATCATCCTCGTGCCTCACCCATAAAACTCGCGGCTACAACTCGTAAAGTCCCGTAGCCTCAAACTATCTCGCCGGGTGAACCATCGTGCATCGAACTCGAATCGCCAGATCCAAATTTATCCTCATATCGCCACGACTCGCCAAAGAATCGCCATCTCCTTGTAACCCATCTCCTCGCCTGCATCGCGGACCGAGGCTCAGTATCGCGGTCTCAGCAGCCTATTGCCGCGCTCTAACCTCTGCTGGGCCAAGGGCGCCACAAACCCGGGCCGTCAAGCACAACTCGTGCATGCTCGGGCTCGCGCTGCATTCTCTCAGATCTCACTAGCAAGACTCTCGGCCGCTTTGCCCTTCTGGCTCGTTGCATCGCGAGGCATAATCGTAAAAACGAGATACGCCGTAGGGTCCAACTTACAACACGCCTCTAAGGCACGATCTCGTAATGAGAAGAATGAAACTAATCCTAAATGTCTCGCAGCCTCCGATTATAGACGTGGTGCACAACACATCGATAATCAAGACTTACTAGACACGGTTCAGACACTTTCCGAGGATTAATCGCTCGATACCACTTTTGTAACGACTGCCCGGCCCGCATCGTGCCTTACCCGCACCCTAGTGATACATACATCGTAGAAAATCAGAACATAAAACATGAGTCATTTAACAAGAGATATAATAAATAAACAAAGCCAACCAAAACAGCTTGCCTTCAAGATATACATAAAACTCAATGGGCTTTAATCCTTTTACAACCCCGCCCACAACAAGATTTCATGCACTTAAGATATACACGACTATGACGGACAGTGGCCTCGCCATACCCTCAATGTACAAGAACCTACAACTCGTGAACACCTACTAAAAGATAAGCCTCCGAGAAACGGAGCTTCAAACGCTACTGAATCGCGATCCTATGAGCGAGGATCCACGATCGATGCACTCTACCGCGCAG
This sequence comes from Przewalskia tangutica, assembly GCA_029844215.1. Lineage (NCBI taxonomy): Eukaryota > Viridiplantae > Streptophyta > Magnoliopsida > Solanales > Solanaceae > Przewalskia > Przewalskia tangutica. The sequence goes on from JAQGDG010000404.1 coordinate 146,387, forward strand.
ATGAACGCAGCCTCAAGGAGGTCAAGACAACAGTACTAAGTATGTGAAACTGCATAATATCAGAAATGAAATCATACTAGTCTATATAAAGCAGAGACATGATGATAACCAAACTACGCTCACAACATAAAAATATCACTCCAATATAACTACGGGTCTCACGCCCACCACATCAATCAGTTCAGACATGGCCGCATGCCCCTAATATCGTGACGGCAGGTAGACATGTCCATGATGCAACAATAATACCAAGGTCCCATGGCCACATGCCCCTGACTGCAGATCGGTGTAGACATGTCCACGTGACTCAACAACAAGACAAAGAATCCAAATGAAGCATACCCGCAGCGCCACGTGATCGTGTCGTGATGTCCAAAGGGAAAAATAAGACAACATTCCAAACGGACTCATACCCGCAGCGCTACGATCGCGGTCGCATGTCCAAAGGGAAATATAAGACAACATTCCAAATGGACGATACCCGCAGCGCCACGATCGCGGTCGTGATGTCCAAAGGGAAACAACAAGGCGGTAATCTAAATGGAAGCATACCCGCGCGCCACGATCGTGTCAAGATGTCCATAGCGATGCACAACAATAATACTATCAGTGAACGCACTGCGGAATTTCTCCGCCACCGCCGCACGCCCAAGTAAGTTCTCAACTACCAACCGAATTCTCCATCGAGACGCCAGAATACGTAAATACAACGCTTTGCACAACAAAGGTTATCACATAAGATAGCCAAGCTTCACAACAACAAGTATAGCAAGTTTCACAACAACACAAAGTACTTTCATTTTATACCAAAGTCCTGTTTTTGCCCTAAAGTACTACGACGTTAAATTTTGTAAAAGAGATCCATTACTTTTATCAAAGTCACCCGATACGTAGTATTAGAATGACCAACCCACATTTTTAAGTAAACTAACACTTTCCTTTTAAAATCAAGTACCAACATTCTTTTCCTAAGTTCCATTTGCCTAGTTTCAATTACTCCAACTTCTCATTTTTAAAAGGTTTCATAGTTCCCAAACTTAATCACTGATTCCTTTTAGAACAATCGAGTAACATATGTCATATACGTGAGTAGTTTATTCGTTTATAACGATCTTATTACAAAGAAATGATCTAGAAAATGTAATATCATTTTGTCTCATCTTAGCTTCTATGCAGATGGAGGTTTCTATCGTTTTAATACAACACATCATTATTCAATACATTTTCCTTTTATTAACGCCGCAGCTGGTCCTGTCGATACACATTCTCGATTCCCAAATCAAGAAACATTATCCCTTTAAAAACCAAGTACTCATTACTCACGAATGAGGTTTCACACAAACATCCACATTAAAACAAATAAGTTAAGTCTCTTATCTTATAAGATCGTCTCTTAACTTCTAACATCAAGAAACCATTTTCACTTACATAAGGTCGTTATAACTAACTTCCCATAAAGCTATTATAACACCCTATGTTTTAAACCAACCAAATCACTTAGCACATGACGCCTACCGCATTACATAGTTCACAACAATCATGCTAGAAAAGATAGAAGAGGTTCACATACCTCGCGACGATTTATCGACAATAAGCAAAATGCTCCAAGTACTACAACTCATAAATTTTCCACTCCTCGAGTAGAATACGCTACTCTTAGTACTTTCACCTATAAAGGTCACAAACGCCTATTAACCCCAAAACACAAGTTTCTATCTTTCTATAGAAAATTCGCAAAGACTCTCCCCGCAACAACAGAATCTCCTCCTCTATCGAGGCCGCTACTAAGCCAACCAGTGGGTTTACACGCCTAACCTGACGTGTACAATTCTACACAAGTTCATCGCAATACAAATTCTATGTAAATACAACCTGGGCTTTATTCTTCAGCTTAAGTCAAAAGACATTGCGAATACTAAGTATAGTTCCATATATAGTATACTTCAACTATATAACCTAACAAACATGTAATTTCCAATTACAATAGAGGACAAGATAATTACCTCGATAAGCCCAAAATTATCCAAGTTATAATGTCGATCCCGAGCAAGGTTTAGCTCCACTCCGCGCGCCCAAACCACTCCAAACAACCCTAAGTTCTAACCAACTTCTACTCAAAATACTTCAACCAACTATAAGATTTCCTTAGGTTTCTGGCTGAGACTAAAAAGGACAAAAGGTAGTATTTCCTGACTCTACGTGAAAGAGGTATCTTTGGAATACTACAAGGTACAAGGCTAAGGTATTTTGGGCATTATAACAATACTAGGAGTATTTCTATACCACAACAAGTGGTATTATACGAAACAACTAAAGGCAGTGGGGTACCACTACCAAGACACCACAAAGGGGGCGGGAGGAGGCCCTCGGCCAAGACTCTCAAAAGAGGGGGGTGAGTGGACGAACTCAACACTAGAGGAGGGAGGGATTTTAGGCTTGAAGGTTTCATTGTGGACGAAGAGTTCATCAACATAAGTGGTATTTATAGCAAACCAAAGGCCAACCAACGGCCAAGATCAAGCCATGTGCAAGGCAAGTGTAAGGCCAAGATCAAGCCAAGTGCACCCTAAACCCTACTCCACAAAACACTCCACAAAACAATGCACCAAACAAGGCCAAACAAGGCACAAAACAAGGATAAGACGCCCCTCGCTTACCTAAATCGCCACTGAGGGTGATAAGTGTCACCTCTCGTTGGCCCAAAGATGTTCCGCCGCCGAAAAATCCGGCAAAATACAAACGACATAGTCGGAATTTTCCTCGCAGTTATGCAAAACGCCGGTTAAAACGACTTAATCGTGTCACACAAAGGTAAATTCGCCAGCGGTGCCATACGGGGTGACACGTGTCGCCCGATTCGCCTGTATTCCGTCTTCCGAAAATATCCAAAATACCGGAATCTCAAAACAAAGTGCTCACAAAACCAGAATTTCTCCCGTGGGCCCCACGTGACCATTTCCAAAATAAAATCTCAAAATTTAATATAATCTATGAAGTCCAATACCAAACTGGGAATCCACCCCATTAACGAACCTTTTTCTTCACAAATAACCTGAAACTTTTCCGTCGAAAACTCACATCTTTCTTTCTTTTCAAAATTTCTGCCGTACTCTCGTACGTACGTCCTCACATACATACCCTGCAACTACGGGGTATAACACCTATCTCTTGAGCATGAGTAGTTGTACCTATGTAGTACGGTAGACGTACAAGATTTGATATCTTTCACTTGTTTTAAAGTATATGATACTTGTTTCATTTCAAAAGTATAAGTCCTCGATTTAGGGAAAATGTATTTGACAAAGGGATAACGCTAATATAATGACTTTATGGAAGTTGGTTATATTAGTTTTCTTGAAAGGTTCACAAAGAAAGGTTTACTCTAATTAAAACAAGTACGTAAAGGATTTGAAACTAAGAAAGGTGAATTGATTTTTAGGCATCGTTGCCTAAGTTTTAAAGGAAATGGTTACTTGATTTAGAAGTCGTTATATTTCTAAAAGGAAATGTGACTTGTCTTGAAAAGAAATCAGAACTTGATACTATGGTAATTAGTATCTTGGAATTTTTGTATAAAAGAGTTTTTCTTAAAAGTTAAGTACACGGTATTTGGGTTCAATTCTGATTTTCTATTAAAAGACATGTTAGTGCCTTAGATACTAAAATGAGAGGATATATTAATAATGTTAATGAAGTTAGGGATTTCTTAACTTGCTTATGTTATGATGTTCTGCAGTGCTTATGTATGATATGATATAAATGTAGTGCTTATGTTGTGATATAATAGCAGAGTGCTTATGTTACGTATGATAGTCGGATGAGCTATGTTATATATTTGTATTATTACTGTAAACCCCGGTTATTATCTATGCCATGAATTTGCTACCCATGACGCGAGCGCGGCGCTTGCACTCACGCGATCCCGACCACGTGATCCACGCAGCGAAATAGTCCTACGCGAGTACGCACGACGGTACTACGCGGTCCACAGATCCATGCGGTGAAATAGTCTCACGCGGGTGAAATAGTCCCACGACGAGGCGGATGACCTCACGCGGTCCACAGGACTCACGCGGTGAAATAGTCCCGCGAGTAGGATCGCTTAATGATACTACTTGCAGGTACCGCTTTGATCGCGAGCCTCCTATTTTTATGCTATAAGATTTATACTTGTTACTCTCATTGTTAGTAAGACACAAAGCAAGGAAATTGACTTTATCTACGACTCACCTTTTTTACCTATGATATTACTACAAGATTTTCCGCTTACATACTTGGTACGTCAGGTAATCGACCCCTTCCTGGGCCGCGTCACGCCGCAAGTAAGGGAAAGCAGGTGGTAGATCCTCATTTCTAGGATCATTTACTCAGGTGTCAGGAGCTCCATTTCTTCGGAGGCTCGACTTTTGGTATGGTTCTCCCTGGTGTTGTTGATATTTTGTACATTCAGTGCACGACGGCCCCGCCCCATCATAGTGTTACTCCTACTTAGAGTTCGTAGTCTTGTCATAACTCGTTTGTTTAAGGATGTAACTGCTCGTTTTACGTACTTTGGGGTAGCCATTTTGGGCTAGACTATTTTATATCATTATAGTTGTTTATTCAGAGTTATATTCACGGTTTTCTCCGATGTCAGTGTCGCGGTGCCCGGTCCGAACCTGGCCACGATCTAGTGGTCGTCGTGACAAAAGTAGTATCGCAGCGCTAATCCTGAAAGCGGTCTACGTGTCGTATCTAGTAGTCTTGATTATCGTGTGTCAGGCACCACATCTATAATCGTGAGGTCACAGGATATTTAGATTGGTTTCATTCTTTCACTCGAGATCGCGCAACAGAGCCGTGTTATAGGTTGAATTTCCTCCGACGATTTTTCTCAGACGCTTATGCCTCCACGCAAGGCAACCGCGCCCGGCGGCAAGGTAGCAGAGGAACTAGTAGGGCACCGAGGGTTACTGTGGCATTGTGCCCGCCCCACGGATGAGGTGTTTCGACGCGAAGTTCTACAACGCCGCCAACCCCAAAGAGAGTCCGAGGCAGCAAGCTGCCATCGAGACCGCGGTACCGAGCCTCCACCCAGCAGCCTGTGGGCAGGATATGGCTACAAGAGATGGCCCGCCATCGCCGTGATCGTACGCATACGAGGATAGCCGGAGATGAGTTCCGCCGCACTGCAGTTCAGACAGAGTCGCAGCTTGAGACCGAGGACTTTTCGAGCCGCAGCCCACCGCAGTTTTATGGTCGAGGCTCGAGGATGATCTCGTGAGTTTATCCGACGCCATGCGATCATGAGGGTGATCGGCCGAGACCGAGTCGGTGGTACTAGGTTCGCATCGCCACGGACACCGCAGCTTGGATCGTATGATTCACGGAACCGCCCCGGGAGCGCGCCTGTCCGCTTGGGACGAAGTTCTCGCAGGAGTTACTTGCCATTTATTGCCTCCGCAGATTGCGAGGGCTCGCCGATAGATTTTTGACACCGAGACAGAGTGGCGGACGGTCCGGAGTACAACGTGGAGTTTGACTCATCGTTTGTGATGCGCCCGCTTCGGTAGCGCATACGGAGGACAGGTGCACCGCTATGTCACAGACTCGATGATTACTTGGCCGAGAGTCGACGGAGTGGCTCTTCACGGGCCGTGACGACATTGCCCGCATGCAGCATATGCACTCGCGCGAGGAACGCGGCCGCACGGATCGGCAGTATCGTGAGAAGAGGCCAGACAGCAGGTCCTCGTAGTTTTGTGGTAGACAACCCCAAAGCAGCACTGATTTTCACCACAATGGCCCGCAGCGCCTCCACCATCTTCGGACGCATGCAGTATTCTGAGCGGATGACAGGTTCCGTGGCTTCGCTTCCTGCAGGACCGAGTTCCGCCGACGAGGCCACCTATTCCTGGTGGTCGATGTGGTGATTGCCATTACGGGTGTCGTGTTCCTCGAGGAGCTTGTTACTCTTGTACGCAGGCCATTTGAAGAGAGATTGTCCCACCGCAGGCGCTGAAATGCTATGGCCGAGGGCCGATCAGTGTTCCCGATGGACAGACTTCGCCGTAAGATTTTGGGAGGCACACAAAGGTCGTTATCCTATTCACCCGGGTCGACTAAGACGTACTCATGACCTCGTGTGTATTGGTGGGATGGCCCAAGAGGACGTGGTGTTTTATCGCACAGTTGTCCTAATTGTCAAGAGTCAAGATTGAGCACCAAAAGCCCTGCGGGCTATCGCATGCTATTGATATTCGACTGAAGTGAGAGGTGATAAATATGGATTTTATTACGTGGCTACCTACCACTCGCAGGAGCATGATTCCATTTGGGTGATTATCGACAGTCGACGAATCAGCCCATTTTCTTCCACGTAACGACGCTCAACCGAGGACTATGCCAGATTATATATTAGAGAGATTGCGAGACCGCACGAGTCCCAAAGGTCGATTATATCGATAGAGGAGCCCGCTTCGCTAACTTCCGAGGTCTTTTCGTGGCGGATTAGGACACAGTGAGTCTCAAGATCGCATTTCACCCTCAGAGTGACTGACAAAGCCGAGCGACTATCCGCATACACTCGAGGATATGTCGGCTTCAGGTTATTGATTTCGGGTAGCCGAGGATCATTTACCTCTTGTGGAGTTTGCTTATAACAACAGCCTACCATTCTAGTATTCGACGGCGCCATGAGGCCTTATACGAGGAAGCGCAGTCACCGATAGTTGGTTCGAGGTAGGAGAAGTTCAGCTTAGTCGGGCCGACTTGGTTCACAGCAGCCGATAAGGCGGCTTATCCAGAGCTTATCGCGCCCCGCAGCCGGCAGGTCGATGCAGATCAGCGCGCAGACTTGAGCTCGAGGTACACGATTGGGTTTTCCCGCGCGCCACCCGCGGCGGCGTGATGAGATTTGGTAAGAAAGCGAAACTTATCCCAAGCTACATAGGGCCTTATCGATTGTCCGTAGGTAGGCAAGGTTGCCATGAGTTAGATCTTCCGTCCGATCCGAGGCGGTGCATCCAGCTTTTCATGTGTCCATGTCGCGGAAATGTATCGAGATCCATCTGAGTGCACCCGATTCATGATGTCCAGTGACAGAGGAGTTATCGTATTTATAAAGTCCCATACCGATACTCGATCGTCAAAGTTAGGCGACTTCGACGAAAGACGCTGGCTTCCACAAGGTCCTATGGCGAACGAGAATGTGGAGGAAATGACGCGAAGCAGAGGATGACATGATGAAGAAGATCCTCACTTATTCCCTACACCTCCGTGTAACCCACTTTCCCGCGTTAGTTTTGATTTAGAAATTGTACTAAGTATTGTTAGGCTACGGGAGCGCTTTATTTGCAAAAGAGTAGTTAAGAGCGTCACGCCGATTTGTGATTCGAGTAAGTTTATAAGGAACATTCGACGAATGTTTCGCCGGGAGAATGTTATACCCGTGGTTCGGATCGACCCGGTGTGGCTCTCACGCGCGCTGCATGGCCGCGCGCGCGCGGTGATCAGGCCGCAGTCACGGAAGACGGCTACCACACGGAAGATCCGGCGGTCGCTGGTTTCAGCGCGCGCCGAAGGAAGCCGGCCGCACACGGAAGTCCAGGCGCGCAGAGTTTCAGCGCACGCCGATCGCAGGCCGCGATGCCGGTGGGATCTGCGAGTTAGTGGAAATTTCAGACTGCTTTGTTTTAAAGAGGTCACGGGCGGGTGACAAGTGTCCCCCCATCCGAAATGCCAGATGTTTATATTGACCAAGTCTTCAAGACTTGGTCATCTTTCATCCTTCATCTTTCTCTCTCTCTAAGCTAAAAACTTCCTTCTCTCTAGAAAATCAAGAGAAACTCCGAGCTTAAGGAAAATGGCAAAAGGGTGTTAAGAAGGAAATTTGTTTGCAAGCCTCATGAGGTTATCGCGTGGTATTCTCGAAAATGAGGCTAGCAAAATTGTTGGAATAGTTTTGGCTAAAGCTCCAAATGTAACATTTCTTCTCAGTAGCTAGTTATTGGTGTCATGTGAAGAATAAGGAATTTGTAGTAGTAAATAATGCTCTTAGAATCATTGCATGTAAGAAAATGGTTTGATATGAAAGATCGTTAAAGAGATATTACAGCATGTCAGAGCCTACAAACTACTTTAGAATTGTTATGTATTGTTTTACCTATTGGGGCAGAATTTTACACACCTAAGTTTGCTGTGTAATCCCTTTGAAATGTGGGATTGTTGGGCCTTAAATGTATGCTTGATATTGAATCTACTTGAAAAAGGTGGCAAAATATGTGTAAACAAAGGAAATGTGCCCAAATTTCCTTAGGAATTGCAGTAACTTGAACTTGGAATAATTCTACATTGAAACTAGGGGTTAATAAACGATTATGGTCATTATAGGTTGACATATTACGCATGTATTTCTGACTTAGCAAGGGATTAACCAAGAGGTATGTGGAACTTTTCTATCTCTCGAGCATGAGTAGTTGTACATATGTAGTACGGCAGACATACAAGATTTGATATCTTTCACTTGTTTTAAAGTATATGATACTTGTTTCATTTCAAAAGTATAAGTCCTCGGATTTAGGGAAAATGTATTTGACAAAGGGATAACGCTAATATAATGACTTTATGGGAAGTCAAGTTATATTAGTTTTCTTGAAGCGTTCACAAAGAAAGGTTTACTCTAATTAAAACAAGTACGTAAAGGATTTGAAACTAAGAAAGGTGAATTGATTTTTAGGCATCGTTGCCTAAGTTTTGAAGGAAACGGTCACTTGATTTAAGCCGTTATATTTCTAAAAGGAAATGTGACTTGTCTTGAAAAGAAATCGTAACTGATACTATGGTGATTAGTATCTGAATTTTTGTATAAAAAGAGTTTTTCTTAAAAGTTAAGTACATGGTACTGGGTTGAATTCTGATTTTCTATTAAAAGCATGCAAGGCCTTAGATACTAAAACGAGAGGATATATTAATAATGTTAATAAGAAGTTAGGGATTTCTTAACTTGCTTATGTTATGATGTTTCAGAGTGCTTATGTATGATATGATAGGCCTCAGAAGGCTTATGTTGTGATATGATACTGGTGAAGGCTTATGTATGATACGATAGGCCAGAAGGCTTATGTTATGTATGATAGTCGGACGAGCTATGTTATATATTTATTATTACTGGTAAACCCCGTTATTATCTATGCCATGGATTTGCTACCCATGACGCGAGCGCGCGCTCACTCACGCGATTCGACCACGATCCACGCGTGAAATAGTCCCACGCGAGTACCGCGACGGTACCACGCGGGTCCACAGATCCACGCGGTGAAATAGTCTCACGCAGTGAAATAGTCCCACGACGAGGCGATGACCTCACGCGGGTCCACAGACCCACGCGTGAAATAGTCTCGTGAGTAGGATTGCTTAACGATACTACGCGAGGTACCTCGCTTTGATCGCAGCCTCCTATTTTTACGCTATAAGATTTATACTTGTTACTCTCATTGTTAGTAAGGCACAAAGCAAGGAAATTGACTTTTATCTATGACTCACTTATTTTTGACCTATGATATTACTACAAAGACTGACCCCTTCTCTGGGCCATGCTCACGCCACAGTAAGTGAAAGCACGTGGTAGATCCTCATTCCTGTGATCTTTTACTCGTGTCGTGAGTTTCATTTCTTCGAGGTCCGACTTCGTATGGTTCTCCCGTGTTGTTGATATTTTGTACATTCAGGCATGACGGCCCCGTCCCACATAGTGTTACTCCTTCTGTGAGTTCGTAGTCTTGTCATAACTTGGTTTGTTTAAGGACGAATCGCTCGGTTTTACGCATCTTGGGTAGCCATTTTGGGCTAGACTATTTTATATCATTATAGTTGTTTATTGGAGTTATTTCCGGTTTTCTCGATGTTGTGTCACAAGGGTGCCCGGTCATGCACCCCCACGATCCGGTCGGGTCGTGACATGTTATTCTTAAGGAAAAGTTTTCCAACTCTGAAGGAAAATATTCGTAACGAATCGAGTTCCCGAATTTTATATTTGAGACTTATAGAATTTATCGTAATTTCTGGAGATGAAATATTTTAGACAACCTGAGGGCGACACGTGTCACCCTACATGGGCCCATGAGGAAGGAAATATGGACCAAGGTTGCCGTCTAACGACCAAGATTAAGTAGTCTAACGTGGATGATAAAAGCTTGAGAAAATTGACCAAGTCAACTAGTCAAGTCGACCCTTGATATTTTAACTTCTTCATCCAAGACCACACAAGTGTTTTAATCTTCGAATTCTCCATTTATTTATATATACTACACTAGTGCAAGACAAGTCTTACACTTAGGAAAAAAAATCAAGAACTTATTGTTCAAGTATTGAGGCTCTCGGCAATGAGCCATTTTCCCACAAAAAGTTTTTTCGTTTGTTGATCATAATTCACCATACTTAAACCCAAGGTCCCTAAAGGTATTCTAAGGATATCTCAACACAAAAATCTCAGAAAAACCATGTTTTTACGTTAGTCGCAAGATGAAAACCTAAGGTGTTCTTCAACTTTGAAGTTGAAACTTGAAGAGGAGTTCTTCATGAGCTTCTAAGGAGTGCTTGGAGCGGATTGGAACGTAAGAAGAGGAGCTAAAAGTTGCTAAGGATTTCTTGACTTGAAAAGTATAGAATACTTGATTTGGAAAGTATTGATTTCCTTGATATTCTAAGTTAAGAAACTTGATATTCTAAAGATAAGAGACTTGATATTCTAAGTTAAGAAACTTGATATTCTAAAGATAAGAGACTTGATATTCTAAGTTAAGAAACTTGATATTCTAAAGATAAGAGACTTGATATTCTAAGTTAAGAAACTTGATATTCTAAAGATAAGAGACTTGATTTCTAAGTTAAGAAACTTGATATTCTAAAGAGAAGAGACTTGATTTCTAAGTTAAGAAACTTGATATTCTAAAGATAAGAGACTTGGTTTCTAAGTAAAGAAACTTGATATTCTAAGTTAAGAAACTCAAGTATTTTAAAAGTTATGTAACTTGATTTGAAAGTATAAAGAATGATTTTCTCAAGTAATGTAAACAAAGATAAATGACTTGAAATAAAGAAGTGGCAATTTGATTTAAAGGCATCAATCGCTTAAAGTTTTAAAGTAAGGGTCACTTGATTTAAGCCTAAAAATGTATTTCTAAAAGTGTAGTGACTTGTTTGAATGTAGATGCCTTGATACTACGTGTTAGTATCTCGGGGCTTTATATAAAAATGAGTCTTCTGAAAGAATGGAAGTACATAGTACTTTGGGTTAAATTCTGATTTTTATGTGATACTAAAGTGCCTTGAGTTTATAAAATGAGATTCATTTTTGTATGATAACGAAAGTCTAAAGATTTTGGCGAACTTGCCCATGCTTCATTGCGGTAGCCTTCGAGTGCGGTGTATTATATTTTTACGCCGCCGTGACTTTCGCTGGAGTGGCTCATTGTCTTGTCGGAATTTACTCGACGCATCGACGCGGACGAGGATTCCACGCATGCTTCCATCAGGATCGATCTTGACACGCTATACGATGAGGATTCCGGCACGCGACTGTGATATCGTTAAATTCCCTGACGCTATTATTACTCCATGGCCACGCTTATATCGATGAAGGATTCCGGCACGAGACTGTTATATACTATTACTCCACGGACTAGTTTCACGAATACATGTACTTAGATGAGGATTCTACTGACATGTTATATACGACATTACCCATGGATTAGTTTCCACGGTCATAAATTAGACGCATTTAATTCCACTCGCATGATATATATATATATATATATATATATATATATATATATATATATATATTACATATGTGCACGTATTGATGTAAGATGCCACGCTTCATAATGGATATATTTTACACTTCACTACGCCTCAGCGACTGAGGATTCCACGCATGCTTTGATGCTTCATCGGATCGTGTGACGGTTTTCGGTGGCGCGTGTCCCTAGCCATGGCGCGACTATTGTTCATGTGTTGAAATAGTCTTTTAAAAGGTAAAGTTGACTTTCATTACTTTCATTTCAAGAAGACACGCTTGTAATTAATTTAATTATCATATTTGTCTCCACCTTTTATATCTAGACTTTATGATTTAAATTACAAGATTTCGCTTTACATACTTGGTACATATTTTGTAATCGACCTCCTTCTGGGCCTGCTCATGCCGCAGTCGAGGTACATAGCTTGTCGATCCTCATTCTTAGGATCATCGTTCGCTCTTGAAAGCTCCCTTTCTCCGAGGCTTTGCTTCGTACAACAGGTCGACGTCGATTTATGTACATTCGTGGTATGGCGCGCCCGCCCCATCACGGGTGTTATGTAAACATTCTTAGGTCTTGTGGATCGCTGTAAAAAAAGAGCTAACTTTTTTGGGTTATATGTATACTTTTGGAAGCGCCTTATCCGCCAACCTATTATTTATTTCTTTGAGTCAGATGTATGTTCCGCTACTATTCTCTGATGGATACATGTAAGGGTGCCCAGGTAGGGCACCAGTCGCGGGCCCTGGGTTGGGTCGTGACAGAAATGCTCTAATACCAATTCGTCTCATCACTGTTACACCCCGTAGTTCCAGGACACGTGTAAGAAAACGTACGTGAGGAATTTTGATTTTTTTTTATTGAAGCGATAGAAAGATTATTTTTGTTTCCTATGGAAAATTATTCCGAGCCTCGTGAAGGAAAAATGTTTAGTAAAGGGAATTGTGTTCCCGAATTTGATATTTGAGACTTATAGAATTTATTGGAATTCGAGATGAAATATTACGGACTAACCTGGAGGTGACACGTGTCACCTCCACATGCCCACGTTGCAGAATTACCAAGACAAGTGGACGAGTTGACTCTTGATATTTAAGTCATCCAAATCCAAGCCACACAAGTGTTTTAATTGTTACCCCCCGTAAGTACATGACATGTTTTAAGAACGTACGTAAAAATCCCAAATGTTAAGATTTGAGACTAGTAACAATTTATCGGAATTATGAAATTATCGGGAAACGAAATATTGTGACGAACGGGAGGTGACACGCCACCCCCTTAAATGGTCTTCGCTAAAATACCACGGGTATAAGGGTCATTTGACCATTATTAGGATGACAAAGTCTTGCAAGTCAAGAGCTTGATAAAATTGACTTAGTCAACGCCACATGACTTGATATTTAAAGAACTTCATCCAAACCACACATATGTACTAATCTCGACCCTCCATGTTACTATATAAGCATACTAGTAGGTGACAAGATTCCATACTTAGAACAATTTCAAGAAATTCGATGAACATATAGTGAAGCTCTCCGGTTCATCAAGTCCAAAAGAGAAAAAATTGTTTGTCATTCAATAAGCTCCACACTTTAAACCAAGGTTCATGAGGGTATCATGTATCTCAATAGAAAGATCCCTGAAAATAGTGTTTTCGTATTAGTCGCAAGGTGAAAACCTAGTTGCTTTCCCAGGTTTTGATCGGAAGATTAAAGGAAAGTTGTTTGTGATATTCTAAGGGTCTCTGCCATGGATTGAAATGTCGCTAAGAGGCTCTAAGTTGATAGGAGCGATTTCGGATTTGAAGTTCGACTAAGACTCGTTGAGGTAACAATCTTGTTCTCTTAAAGTGTTACAAGATTATATATTGTTAGCCTTACATTTTACTAGCACGAAGTATATGTGTTCAAGATTTATAAGTGATATGGATTATCAGAAATCGAATCCGAAATGTCATATGTCATTCGTTGAATTACAATTTGGTCGTTAATTGTAATCGCCGACGTTACTTACTCAAGATCAGAGTGTTATAATCGATCACGACTGATATCATGTTATTCTAACAACTTGGATTGAAAAGGAAATTCGATAGGAATTGGTGTCATTGTCTCAAGTCACGGATTTACACTTGTAGTTTGTAATCGGATTTCAATCGATAGGAATGGGTGTAATCCCCTATTGTTAATTACATTGTTGCCTTAAACGCGCGTGTTTGGTTATTGAATTCGCCTTGAAAAAGGTGGCAAAGATGTAGAAACAAAGGAAGTGTTGTCCGATTTTCCGTAGAATTTGTTGACTTTGCACTTATAATATTCTACGCTTAAAGTAAGAAGTTAATAGATATATTATGGTCATTATAGTTGACATACTACGCGGGATATTGTACTTAGCAAAGTGGATCAACCAAGAGGTACGTGGAACTTTCCTATCTCTTGAGCATGAATAGTTGTACTTATATAGTACCAGAGGACGCACAAGACTTCGATATCCTTTACTTGTTTAAGAATGTCCAAGTCGATCGAAAGTTAGGATTAACTCACTTGTTTAAAAGTAGTAAGGATGTCTTAGTTTTCAAAGTTATGGACTCAAGTGTTTTAAAGTATACGATACTTGTTTCGCTTTTAAACGTATAAGTCTCTCGATATAGGAAAATGTAATTGACTAAGGTATAAAGTTAATATAACGACTTTACGGAAGTTAGTTATATTAGATTTATGGAAAGTTAAAAAGAGAGATTTACTTCAAGTAAAATAAGTAAGGATAAACGACTTGAATTAATGAAAGGCAAATTGATTTTAAGGCATCAATTGCCTAAGGTTTTAAAAGAAAAGAAGTCACTGATTTAAAAGCCTAATTATATTTCTAAAGGTATTGTGACTTGTCTTGAAAAGTAATCGTGACTGATACTACCAAGCTATTAGTATCTTGGAAGTTTTATATGAAAAGAGTCATTTGTAAAAGAGTAGAAGTATGTAGTACTTTGGGTTAAATTCTGATTTTTATAAAGACATGTTAGTGCCTTAAGTAAACTAAAATTAGAGTGTATATGAACAAGACTAATAAGAAGTTAGTGATTTCTTAACTTGCTTATATATCGTATGACGTTCTAATGCTTATGTTACGTATGATGTAGAGTGCTTATGTTATGCATGATAAAGTTTGTGCTAGTGGTATATTATTCATTACGGTCATTCCCGTTTGTGGCATTTGCATATTCTGTGGATTTGCTACTCATGACGATGCGCGAATACCTCACGCGTCCGTATGGCTTACGCGCGCGAAATAGTCCCACGCGGCGGACCGGTCCTATGCGAGAATACCTCACGCGTCTACACGACCTACGCAGCGGATACGCCTATGCGAGGAATACCTACGCGGGTCCACACGACCATCGCGTGAAATAGTCCAGCGAGTAGGATTGCTTAACGACATCACGCGGTGGTCCCGCTTTGATCGCGAGCCTCCTATTTTTACGTCAGAAGTATACCCATATTTACTCTCATCATAGTAAGGCACGAGCATCGTAATTTGATTATCATACACGCCTCCCCTTGTTTTAGACTTACGATGTAATTACGATTTTCAGCTTTCTTTACATACTTAGTA